>JAUDYM010000021.1:17500-20000 GCA_030407015.1 Armillaria fumosa | reverse complement strand
CTCAGCCCATACAATAAACACCGTTGCTACTATCGACCTAATAGGATAGTGAGTCCAAGTAGCATGCCCTTGCAAGTCAGGTACGTCCTGCACATGTGCAGGCAAGCTTGACAAGGGTACTTGAACCCGTTCACCGTTCAGCCACCAGAGTAATAGGATAATGAGACCAAATATCATGCCCTTGCAAGTCAGGTACGTCCTGCACATGTGCAGGCAAGCTTGACAAAGGTACTTGACCCCATCACCGTTCCCCCATAGTAACAAGCGTTGCCTACGTACGAACCAAGAGAAACAACTGTCAGCCTATACGTCCAATCTGTCATACCGTTCTACCTGTACAAGAGTTCAAAGCTAGTGCGTCCAAGCATTGTTCCTTTCCAATCCAGGTACGTCCTGCACATGTACAGGCAAGTCTTGAAAAAGGTGCTCAGCGTATTCGGCATCCCCTCTTGTAACAGGCCTACTAGAGTACTAGGACGAGACGCAGTACTATACAGTCCCGCTTACTCAATCTGTTCAACGTTCAACACCCAACAAGCGAAAGGAAAGGAAAGTCAACGTTCCTAACAAACGTAGTAAGAAAACTCAATGTTCCCTACAAACGTAGGTAAGGAAACGCAACCGTTCCTAACAAACGTAAGGAAAACTCAACGTTCCTCACACTAGGCTAGGAGCTTTAATAGTCTACCCAGACCAAGCATCGCACGTCTCAGCCCATACAATAAACACCGTTGCTACTATCGACCTAATAGGATAGTGAGTCCAAGTAGCATGCCCTTGCAAGTCAGGTACGTCCTGCACATGTGCAGGCAAGCTTGACAAAGGTACTTGAACCCGTTCACCGTTCAGCCACCAGAGTAATAGGATAATGAGACCAAATATCATGCCCTTGCAAGTCAGGTACGTCCTGCACATGTGCAGGCAAGCTTGACAAAGGTACTTGAACCCATTCACCGTTCCCCCATAGTAACAAGCGTTGCCTACTGTACGAACCAAGAGAAACAACTGTCAGCCTATACGTCCAATCTGTCATACCGTTCTACCTGTACAAGAGTTCAAAGCTAGTGCGTCCAAGCATTGTTCCTTTCCAATCCAGGTACGTCCTGCACATGTACAGGCAAGTCTTGAAAAAGGTGCTCAGCGTATTCGGCATCCCCCCTTGTAACAGGCCTACTAGAGTACTAGGACCAGACGCAGTACTATACAGTCCCGCTTACTTGATCTGTTCAACGTTCAACACCCATCCTATAAGGATACTAAGCTACTGAGAGCAAGCATAGCATCCTATAATAGTTTGCTTGCTTGACCCTTTCACTGCTCTCCCATATAAGGGGGGTACCCCACACTATCCCCGCGAAATCGGCCAAATTCCATAAGGCGTGAAGCCGCCTGTCCACTAAAACGCGACTTTTCGTTTTAACTTCAAATTTGAGCGCTGAATACTGTGAATGCATTTTTGTAAGGAAACGTATAGAAACCTATAAGGGACCCTTACTTTGACCGCACTTTTGTATGGTTTTGTAGGGGGGGGTATACTATGAACGCATTTTTGTAAGGAAAGCTAACAAGGGGATAAGGATGGGGCTTACTGGGGGTCATTTTTGTATGGTTTTCTAGGGTGGGGTATACTATGAACGCATTTTTGTAAGGAAAGCTAACAAGGGGATAAGGATGGGGCTTACTGGGGGTCATTTTTGTATGGTTTTCTAGGGTGGGGTATACTCTGACCGCATTTTTGTAAGGAAATGTAAGGAGGGCTAATGCTGGGGCTTACTGGGGATGGATTCTGATGGGGTGGGATGAGATGGGGGACTTTCTGACCTGTTTTTACATGTTTTAAACCGCATTTTTTGTCATTTGAGGACTGTTGGGGTGGGAGGGAAGGGGGGGGACATTGGTCAATTTTCTCAAATGTCATTTTGGGGTGGTTTGGGTCCTTCCTGAGTCCGATTTCAGTGTTTTTCATTTTTGGGGAGGGAGGAGCACATCATCAAGCCTGGTCTATATTCATCCTATGAACATGAAACAACTTGTAGCTTACATATATGACTTGGTACATTATAGGAATGACTTGGTTGAGCATTCTAGGTCTGTTGGTTGTTGAGAAATTCGGAGTTTTTGGTTTTTAGGCATGTAAATAGGTTTTTATTAAGTATCTAGTACATTCAAAAGACTTGTATACTACTGCTATAAGATGGAATGACCGGGTTCTAAGTAAATGTTAGGATAAAATTGAAGATTACAATGAAAATTTCGAGTTTTTACCCTTTCTATAAGGCTGATACTTGTACCAAGGCCCAAGTCTTGTTCACTTATGTTGTCTGATGTTCTATTGACTGCTTACATTTAGAATTTTGCACCATAAAATGAAAGAATGCACAGATTTGAATTTTTTGTACTGAAAAACACGAAAATTTTTCTAAAAGGGGGCCCTCCGGGCAGTCTTAGCCAACATTTGCTGACTGACGCGCGGCTGGCACTCCCCTTTCCTTTTTCCAGC
>JAUDYM010000021.1:7500-10000 GCA_030407015.1 Armillaria fumosa | reverse complement strand
CCAACGAGACGAAACCAATGGGGTACTGGACCGACATCAACAGCTTAGACTATGAAAGCATAGAATGCTATTGAGCGACGTTCACCCAACAAGGGAAATGAAAGGAAAGTCAGCGTTCCTACAAACGTAGTAAGGAAACTCGATGTTCCATACAAACGTAGTAAGGAAACGCAATCGTTCCTAGCAAAGGTAGTAAGGAAAACTCAACGTTCCTCACAAGCAATAGGAAACTCAACGTCCCTAGCAAAGGTAGTAAGGAAAACTCAACGTTCCTCACAAGCAATAGGAAACTCAACGTTCCTAGTAAAGGTAGTAAGGAAAACTCAACGTTCCTCACAAGCAATAGGAAACTCAACGTTCCTAGCAAAGGTAGCAAGGAAAACTCAACGTTCCTCACAGACATAAGGAAACTCAACGTTCCTTGTACATTTATTTATCCTCACACTATGCTAGGAGCTTTAATAGTCTACCCAGACCAAGCATCGCACGTCTCAGCCCATACAATAAACACCGTTGCTACTATCGACCTAATAGGATAGTGAGTCCAAGTAGCATGCCCTTGCAAGTCAGGTACGTCCTGCACATGTGCAGGCAAGCTTGACAAGGGTACTTGAACCCGTTCACCGTTCAGCCACCAGAGTAATAGGATAATGAGACCAAATATCATGCCCTTGCAAGTCAGGTACGTCCTGCACATGTGCAGGCAAGCTTGACAAAGGTACTTGACCCCATCACCGTTCCCCCATAGTAACAAGCGTTGCCTACGTACGAACCAAGAGAAACAACTGTCAGCCTATACGTCCAATCTGTCATACCGTTCTACCTGTACAAGAGTTCAAAGCTAGTGCGTCCAAGCATTGTTCCTTTCCAATCCAGGTACGTCCTGCACATGTACAGGCAAGTCTTGAAAAAGGTGCTCAGCGTATTCGGCATCCCCTCTTGTAACAGGCCTACTAGAGTACTAGGACGAGACGCAGTACTATACAGTCCCGCTTACTCAATCTGTTCAACGTTCAACACCCAACAAGCGAAAGGAAAGGAAAGTCAACGTTCCTAACAAACGTAGTAAGAAAACTCAATGTTCCCTACAAACGTAGGTAAGGAAACGCAACCGTTCCTAACAAACGTAAGGAAAACTCAACGTTCCTCACACTAGGCTAGGAGCTTTAATAGTCTACCCAGACCAAGCATCGCACGTCTCAGCCCATACAATAAACACCGTTGCTACTATCGACCTAATAGGATAGTGAGTCCAAGTAGCATGCCCTTGCAAGTCAGGTACGTCCTGCACATGTGCAGGCAAGCTTGACAAAGGTACTTGAACCCGTTCACCGTTCAGCCACCAGAGTAATAGGATAATGAGACCAAATATCATGCCCTTGCAAGTCAGGTACGTCCTGCACATGTGCAGGCAAGCTTGACAAAGGTACTTGAACCCATTCACCGTTCCCCCATAGTAACAAGCGTTGCCTACGTATGAACCAAGAGAAACAACTGTCAGCCTATACGTCCAATCTGTCATACCGTTCTACCTGTACAAGAGTTCAAAGCTAGTGCGTCCAAGCATTGTTCCTTTCCAATCCAGGTACGTCCTGCACATGTACAGGCAAGTCTTGAAAAAGGTGCTCAGCGTATTCGGCATCCCCTCTTGTAACAGGCCTACTAGAGTACTAGGACCAGACGCAGTACTATACAGTCCCGCTTACTTGATCTGTTCAACGTTCAACACCCATCCTATAAGGATACTAAGCTACTGAGAGCAAGCATAGCATCCTATAATAGTTTGCTTGCTTGACCCTTTCACTGCTCTCCCATATAAGGGGGGTACCCCACACTATCCCCGCGAAATCGGCCAAATTCCATAAGGCGTGAAGCCGCCTGTCCACTAAAACGCGACTTTTCGTTTTAACTTCAAATTTGAGCGCTGAATACTGTGAATGCATTTTTGTAAGGAAACCTATAGAAACCTATAAGGGACCCTTACTTTGACCGCACTTTTGTATGGTTTTGTAGGGGGGGGTATACTATGAACGCATTTTTGTAAGGAAAGCTAACAAGGGGATAAGGATGGGGCTTACTGGGGGTCATTTTTGTATGGTTTTCTAGGGTGGGGTATACTATGAACGCATTTTTGTAAGGAAAGCTAACAAGGGGATAAGGATGGGGCTTACTGGGGGTCATTTTTGTATGGTTTTCTAGGGTGGGGTATACTCTGACCGCATTTTTGTAAGGAAATGTAAGGAGGGCTAATGCTGGGGCTTACTGGGGATGGATTCTGATGGGGTGGGATGAGATGGGGGACTTTCTGACCTGTTTTTACATGTTTTAAACCGGATTTTTTGTCATTTGAGGACTGTTGGGGTGGGAGGGAAGGGGGGGGACATTGGTCAATTTTCTCAAATGTCATTTTGGGGTGGTTTGGGTCCTTCCTGAGTCCGATTTCAGTGTTTTTCATTTTTGGGGAGGGAGGAGCACATCATCAAGCCTGGTCTATATTCAT
>JAUDYM010000020.1:600000-794123 GCA_030407015.1 Armillaria fumosa | reverse complement strand
CCTAACCCTAACCCTAACCCTAACCCTAACCCTAACCCTAACCCTAACCCTAACCCTAACCCTAACCCTAACCCTAACCCTAACCCTAACCCTAACCCTAACCCTAACCCTAACCCTAACCCTAACCCTAACCCTAACCCTAACCTAACCCTAACCCTAACCCTAACCCTAACCCTAACCCTAACCCTTAGTCCCTGCTTCCTGTTCTTGGCCGACAATGTGCGATAGTGTTTCAGCGGATTTTGAAATCCCTTCCTCGTCGTCTGGTCCCAACCGGCTGTCGTACCTTAGGAACTTGTAAATCCAGGAAATTCGTCTCATAGCGAAATACTTACCAAGCCGGTGCAATTCGTCCACCGAGCCGCGTGCATGGTTGGAGAGAACTGAGACTTAATTAGATACTACTCGATAGCAACCAGCGCGAGAGAACATACGCCTGAGGCATCAACCACTTGATATGATTCAGTTCCGGATCAGCGGCAAGCTCTTGCGCGATAAGTTTCATTTCGTTTGCGTTGCTTCCTAGTCCCTAAGAGTTATGTTCAACGAGATTCGTCCGAAATGGAGAGCAGCCGTCAATACATGAATAAGAATCACTGTGACACTCGAGCTCGACTTTGCTGGGATCGTAAGGCATTCGGGTTGCTGAGGCGGATCTGTATTAGCTATGGGTCAGAATCAACATCGAAATAGGGAGGATAAGGGACCTACCCATAGTAATAGACAGAACGGAGGTGGTGGCTGGTGAATAACCCGGATTAGATCACATGATGACGAGGCTGGTATTTTTACCGTTGCACCCAAACCTTCCAAGTCGTAAAATTACAATGTCATTGGCATAAACAGCGTAGAACCAAACTTGATCTACAACTAAAACAACAACGCCACTATATAAAATTATTACTACAGATCTGAGGCTCAACCTTAGGCCCATGTACTCGGTCTATGAAAATAATTCAGCATCAAACGCGACTCTGCAAATCGAGAGAAAAAAGCTTACCCAAAGAATGAGCCGTCGGCCACAGTCAAAAGCGGCGTCCCAGCGCTATCCGCATTTGAAAACGGCACCGTATTTCCCCACCATTTCTGCATTGTATTTATGCCAATATTCCCATTCATAGGATACTGTAGGCAGAAAAAGATAAGCACAGCCGACACCGCGACACCCGAATCCATGGCCGCTGAAAGGACGTAGTTATACTTTGTCCACCACGAGAAATGGCGCCGGCGGATGACGTATTGGAAGATGAACCCGACGATAGCCCAGGGGACGTAGTTGACGGCACTGGCTGGAGGGATGGCGCCTGTCCCGCTGAAGATGACCGGGAAACTAGAGGAAAGTCATCAGACGTCGTCCAAAAGAATAGGTGGAGGAACGGGAACGTACTTGACATAACGAATGATGCTGTTCGGCCACTTCCAGCTGATCAGGTAACTTATAACCGGGCAGGCGAATCCAATGAGGAAGAAGAATACCAGGGCTATCAAGAAATTAAACAAAGCTACCGTAGCCCAAGTACCGGAACACGCACCGTAGTATACCTGTCCCTGAGAGAACTGCCTCGCTGGTCCAATAACACCCCAGATAATACTGGCGGTGCCAAATACCTCCGTCGACGGACAGATAAAGCCATCCTTCTGCGCGGGATCACAAAGGTTCTCGATATTGGTAAACATCCACGCTTGTACACCGAGCTGTGTGGTACCAGCGACAACGGTCGCGACGACTTGAGCCCAGAACATCGACCGCGGGGGGACCTTCATGTAGTGGCCCAGCTTGAAGTCGGAGGTGAAAGTGAGAGCTGCCGACGGCTGTCAGTAGACGGCTAATGGTGTAAAATTGGCGCATACCTTGAGCCATGGTGATGTAACCCCACGTCTTGAACATCATCATTGCAACAGGGCGGCCGGGCAGCGCGTATCCAATGATCAACTCCGTGACGACGTTCAATCCCACTTGCTGATTCGTGATGGCCTGGATCATTCCGATAGGAATGACGTAGACAAAGGAGATAACCAAAGCGAGAATGAAAAATTGCCTGCAGATATGTCAGCATGTCGACGAAGATGAAGGAAGGAGAACCATCATACACCGGGAACTTGGTATCCCAGACCTCAATTGATATGACGCCAAATGCAAACATGGCCACTACAACACACGTCAGCATGGCGACAACAATCACGAGGGAGACTCACAGAATATGATCGCGTACCACCACTCCGGAACCTGAGGGTATTGCGACATAAGACGTGCGTGAATATCAGGTTGCTCGTTCATTGCCCGGCGTGCTTGTGTCCAGATCTGCTTTCGGAAGTAGAGGCTGATTCCAGCTAGTCAGACCCGGAGATAATGGTGGACCGACAGAGATTAACGTACAAAGCATGCGTAATGGTGGCGGTGATACTGGCGAATGATAGACCGTAGGAGATGGCGAACGTCGTCGAGATGAATAGAGGGCTGTACGCCTTGTACGCCGCCTCGTTGAAGGTGGCGTCCGGGTTTACGATCTTGGTCACGTCGTAGGTAGCACCAAAGTGATCATACGATCCTCGGGATGAGATCCTGCCGGGGAAAACAAGTTCACGTAAGGAAAGCACGGACAGAATGAATACTCACGGCATATATTTGCTATCCCATGCGTTCGAGTACTAAGACATATGGATCAGATCATGCGCCGAAAAGAGGATAGAATAGATCCATACATAAAGCGCTGGAGTGAGGATCCCTAAAAATAGATACCATCAGCGTACGGAAATAGAACGGGAGGCAGACGATACGATACGCACAGAAAAATGCCACGAATCCGGCAAAGATGTTAGCTTCAGCCCACCATGGTGTGGCAAGCGGAGACCCAATATATGCGATCTAAAAAAGAGCCGTGGTTCGAGCACATGCGATAACAGTACAAACCCGCGAACACAAACCTGGGCCCAATCAAACGTGATGAGACTCATACCCATCCCATGCACGTATCCAAACATCTGGTTCACTGGTACATTATCGGGCACGATCCAGCATACCCAAGAGAAGTAGCTGAGGGCTTGGAACAGGTACCCAGGCAAAAAGTACCACGAGAAAGAACCGAGGAAGGCATAGAGGAAGAACCTCTCTCGGCTGATGCCCCCGCGGTTACCGATACCGGCGTACGTCTGCGCGTGCAAAGTGTTGAACAGCGCACAGGTGACCAGGTTCGTAGGCCAAACTGAATTGAATTAGACGGGGTTCGAAGTTAAACGGATAGATGCCGCATACTCATCGAAGGTGGCTGCACGAGGAAGCGACGGGCTATTCCCCCAATGGAGAAGCCGATAAGTTGTGTGGACATCACCACCATCCATTGGTCTACACAACCAACGTCAGTAAACGCATAAGGACTTAGAGATAATACAGTCTTACATCCAAAGTTGTAACTCTGGTTATAATAAACCCGTTGGACAGCGACGATATCAGTGGCGTAGGCACTCCCAGAACCGACTGAAGCCATGATCGTAACCAACACCTGTCATTCCAGCATTAACGAAGATCACCAAATTAGATCGTCGACGTACGTGTTCTTTAATACTGAACGGCCCGGGATTCACAGAGAGGCCAAAAATTTTCCAATTGGGAACGACCCTCGCCCATGTCCTACCGATAGGAAAGACGAGCAGCTGCGCGACGATGCCAGTAACCGTGACGGAGGGATAACGGAAGAAAAAGAACTGGTTGAGACCCTGGATGAAAAGGTTGTTTGAGAAACGTCGAACAGAAACAAGGGTCGTAATAGAAGTACCGGGATGATAATGGCCCAGATCAAGCCAAGGACCCACGACCGCAGCGTTGACGCAGGAATTGACGGGTCATCGGTGTTTGCCACCGCAGAACGGACCTCTGGGTACGGAGAGTCGTCCTCTACACGACGGAGTTGGTCAGAGTCTTGTCAACGACGGACAAGTCAGCTACGCACCCAACAATCCTGCAATGGCAGCGTCCTTGTCGATATTGGGATCATCAAAGTCTGGCAGAGCGACAGCCTCGAGAGCCTCAAAGTCGGTGGGAAGAGCCTTCTCCGCGTCGCTAGGGGGCTTGCTATTGTGCTTTTCAGCCATGGTGGGGGGTGGTAAGAACGCCTGGGAGAAAGCCGTTGAATCGCAGACCATTTTTGTACCCACACGGAAAGATGGGTCCATATGCCGTCGAAACGATAAGAAAAATGGTCTCGCCGGATTCGGAATCGGTAACTCACGCAGACAGTTCACTGGACCTGGGTATTATCGCACCGACGCTACCTAGCATATGGGCACGAAGAAGCCCACGGTATTGGTTCTCTCAGCACGTGTCGATAGATTTACCTCCGCATACTTGAGGCGCACGACATAGAGGTCTATTGCATATACTATGTTCTTCAATGCATGGCTGGGTGTCCTAGGATAGAAATGCGCACGCGATCAGGACGCATGGGACGACGGAAGGGACACATGATCGTGGATGGATCAGCGGCAATGGACCAGATAGCTTGCCCCAAAGGTGAGCTCCCGCCATATCTAACCTTCTCCGCAACATGAGACCTGATCTGTCCGAATTAACCACGAGGTCCAGTAATTTTGACTGTCACTCACGAATATGTAATAACCCTCACGGATGACCACATGTGCATGTGCTGCTGTCATGTTTGCATACGTATTAGCAGCGCTGAGAGATTGACGGCACATATTGTGGATGGCGATGTGAGCTACGATTGTGGCGCGGCCTTCCTCTAAGACGATGGTTCCACGCCATGATAGATGCCAAGCCGCCGCCAAGGACTATTCGCAATCTTGGTCGATTTTGATGTTCGTTTAGAGATTTTTGGACAGGCTTCATCGATGCAAACAGCCCCGAACCGACACGATATGATGTATCAATCAGAAGAAATGAAGAGGGGATAGTCGGATAAAAGTAGCGACCAACTGGGTGCGCCGGATTTCGCAGACACTGGCTCCGCCAAGCTCGATCCATGAATTCGGAAGATTCTATACATGTCAATTCGTACCGGAATAACAGCGCGAGACCACTTGATAATGGAGAAACAACCATGTGGACCTCGTCTTGAATTTAGCGTCAGTACTAAAAATAGCAGATAATGTGTTTAGACACCCACGAAAGATAAGAACCTAGCACCGCTCTGGGTGGCTCGGACTGTTTGATGTAGCAAAGATAGTTTTCGAACGTCATGATATAATTGACACAGCCACATCGCGAGAGTGGCCAGGCCGGTGGTTGCACAGACGTGGACACCAGAACTCCGCATAGCATGGATTAAGACACTGCAGCCCTGCAAAACGACAAACAGAATCACTCGACGCCAGATCTCGGCAAAAATTCTCTCAAGCGCTCCCGCTGGACAATGCGAGTCGAGACGTAGGTCGAGTTCACGAAATTCTATAAAACGAGGCATCTCTAATGCTAACTTGGCGGACTGAAGTAAAAATAGTCAGTCAGAGATAAATGATAAATGATGAGGGGCATACAGGTTCCGAAATTAATCCTGTATTCACACGTAGTCTAACCTAAAGGTTCCAGGAACTGACGCAGAGTTAGTTCATGGCGCAGTGTACTTGATATGGACACGTACCTGTGGATAAAGAACCTTAAGAGTCTGACCTGCAAAACAAACAGAGTTGATAGAATGAAGATAGCGGAATATAATTTACATTCAACGTACTGCGACCGCAATAACGAGCGAAAATGACGCTGACTAGGCTAACACGAAATTCCGAGCCACCTCGCAGGAAGAAGGTATCAAAACAGGCGCCACCCCCTCGAAGATCGAGGACATGGAAAATGAAGGCCACATTTCGAATGGGTCTCTACGCTAATCAGCTTCTCATTCAAACGCCTGTATTCCAAGGACATACCGTTAATGAACATCAGTTGAGCTGGACTGGCAATTTCGAACCCCCAGCCACTAAGTATGGTGACCAGACTGACCCAAAACCGAAAAGAGACGCCTGGCGATGCTGATGACGACCAGACGATCCTTCTGGAAATCCTTCGAATGTCGTTTGAGGCCACGCCACATCAAGTATCGCTGCAGCTATATTGGAATCAGCGCAAGTCAGGGAAGCGAGGCAGCAGCGAATCCTACCAGGTAAAATTGTAGCTCTATCAATGAGGAAAAGTAACCTTGAAGCGGGTGTTGAGGGGACAAGGTCAGAGACATGGCGCGCTATCCGGTCTTTCGCGACACATCGGCAAATCAAGATCTGCTGCATAATACAGTGAGCGTGGACGGACTAAAAGACAGAACTTACCTTATCGATATAGCTTCTGTCGAGTAGGCCACTGAGGCCACACACACAATCGCCCCCACAAAATGGACGCATCAAAGGACAATGTCGGTCCCAGAGTCAAAGGCGAGCAGAGGGAAAACGACGACGTCGACATGCTGGGAGAGCCGAGACTGAATGTGAGATGCACATTTCTCTGAACGAGCCTCCGAGACGGCATTCAAGGCGAGAAACCTTGATATATGCGCTCAGTAACGCGCCGGATTACTACCAGAATGAGCTAGCATCACCTACCGGATCGATACTGGAGGCGGAGACAGCGATAATTCCTGCCTTGCAGAGAATATAGCTTATCGACCGCGCGCGCTATGAGTACCTTCCCGTGGTCAAAAAGTGGAGGAAAGGCGATAGGTGAGGTCCACAGATCCGTATAGCAGATGGAATGCAGAGAGAGAATGTAGGGGAGTAGCGAGGGCCACAGTGCCGGTCGTCGTCGTCGTAGGAAGGAAAGCCGCCGGTACACCACGGACCGCCAGAGAAGCGCGTGCATCACGTGGGGCAATTGAGCGGATCATTTTTCACGTGTGTTTACATCATCTCTTGTCAACTTCCCATTCGGTATGCTGAAAGAATTCGACCTTCCCCAGGAGCTCGTAGACCGCATTGTAGATGAGCTCGAAAACGACCACGCAACCCTCACAAATCTCCTTCTCGTATCTCGTTCTTTCCGAGAGAGAGCCCGGCACCACGTCTTCCGGGTATTCACCCTTCGGCAATACTCAGATCATGAACTGGACCTTATCTCTCACTTATTTACCGAAGCCAGCCCGATCCCGCTCCTTGTCCGCTCTCTCCGCATCTATCCTTTCAACCCACCGTCGAAGGACATCCTACCCCTTTTACGAAATGTCAGCCACATACACCTACAACCGCCTCTGCGGAAGTCCTCCGGTCCACCGCCCTCGCCCATGTCCTGTCGATGTACCCTCTGACGACACTCCGCATGGGAAAACCCGCGAACCTCCCTTCAGTGACGTCGATACACTACGGCGATTTTTTCGATTTCGTGAGATGCCTTCCCGAAAGGATTCAATACGTCTCCCTCACTGACGTCTACGTCTGGGAACCTCCCTCCGCTGAAGACACTTCTACAATCAAAGGACCCTCAGTGGGTACATTGAACCTTCGCTGCGCTGGACAAAAGGAGACCGTCTTTTCTCCTAACCAATCCGGCGTCACCATATTCTCAGCCATCGACCAACTATGTTTCTGGGACTCTGGCTTTGACAACATCCGCAGCATCGTCCGCTCTTTACCACCGTTATCAGTGCAGAAACTCTGCATTCATTGCAAGTGTCTTTATTGTAAGTATTAATCACTACTCTCCGACCACGTCTAAAATATCTCGAACAGATACAGACTTTACCTCACTAGACTGTCTCGGCGTACCTTCCCTATCAATCTCGATCAACGTCTCCATGTACGGAATCCATGCACTCAAACTCATCATCGAAAAGCTAGAATCCATGCCTGTAGAATCCTCGCTCCAGAATCTCCAAATCATCCTCGTCTTCCGTCTCTCGGGTCTCTTACAGGATATCCTTCTGCAGCCCGGTTCAGACGGACTATGGCAATCCCTCGCCGAGCGCGCTCATAGGGTCGGCAGCTGCGAAATCACCATCATCAATGCCGTTCCATTTTTCGGAAGCTCGCTGAGAGAATGGGATAGAATCGTTTCTCGAATGACGACGAAACTAAGGAGGTGTTTCGTGCAGGCAGGCTGCTCGCCAGACGTGAGCGGGGTGTACTGCGAGGATCCTGACGATCCTGTTGAGCTTTTCGTTCGATAACGCCATAAATCGTATGAAAATCTGCCTGTTCTCTTCCGAAGTTACAACCCTCTTCTCCTCACTGCGACTTCCCATTCTGTTGGAACATATCACTCGCTTTTGCTATTTAGACACTATACACTTTCCGATTCTGTCAACTTAGCATTTCCGAAAACCAATAAAATCTTCATCTTCGCACCGTCGACGCTCAGAGCAGTCACTTCATCATCAACGACCTCACCCAATCCTCTCTCTCCTTCCCCAACCGCAAATCAAACCGCACTCCAAAACTTGCCGGAAACATCCCCGGTTCATCAGCGAACGCATTCGAGTCAATCTTCTCAGTCGCGACAATGTCAAACGTCCACAGAAGTAGCGCCGTATTAATGAACAACGACCTTTTAGCACGAAAACCATTAACGTCCATGGAACATAGCCACGCAAAAGACTCACCTGTTCGCAATGCGTGATCCAGGGCAAACTCTACAAAAAGAATAAACCATCAACCAGCTTGAAGGACAAGCACACACAGAGAACCCCACCTTCGACCGAACCCATAAACAAATTGTTTGATATCCTCCCTCACCTCCCCGTCAATGATCCATCTCTGAGGGTCAAAATCCTCGGGACTAGGAAAGATATCAGGGGAACGAAAGATTGACCTAGTAAGCACTCTTTCATTGACACAACACACTCGGAGTCCAGAGAATGCTGACATACCAAGGTGACGCAATAATCGTCGCTCCTTTAGGGATCACATAGCCTTGCTGTTTTGAAGAGCATTACAGAAGGATGAGATGCGAAGCGGGAAAAAACTAACCCATATAATATCCTGAGAAGCAGCATGCGCAATTCCTAAAAAATAATCGGGGTATACTCAGGCCGACTGATACGCACGTACCGCTTGGAATCAACGGCCGCCTTCACGAACCTACTATCACTTCATGCATATGGACCTTCAGCAAAACACACTTACCACCTAAAGCACTCAAAAACAAATGCCATAACCTGCGGCAGTCGCTCTCGATCCTCAAACGTCGGACCTATTCAAAACAACCATCAGCGAATACCTTATTGAATACGTCGACATTACTGACATCTATCGCGAGAAACGACCTCATCAATCTCTTTCTGTACAACCTTCGCTGCCTCAGGAAAACAAGCGGCAGCCATGATAACGAATACCAACCCAGCCGCGGTCTACAAGATTTCGTATCAGTCAGTCAAAACAGGAACAAGCAACCGAACCGTAGATGTTCCAGCAGCAAACATCGAACCAGTCAGATACGCCGACTGGTCAAACGTCATCTTCTTCTTATCCAATAGATCCGTCGCGAAACACGCAGGAACGTCTTCACCACTAACCTAGAGCACGCACAATCAGCATCTTCCACAGAAAATCAACATGAACACACCCACTATTCTCGTCTGAACACTACCCAAACACCGACGCCACAGCCCAATCGAATCTCGATGCCATCTCCTAAGCTCTGAAAGATAGCCAGGAACCCATCGTAGAACGGGAAACGTATCCACAAGGTAGGCTCCAGGTCGAATTACCGCCCGAAACCGATTTCGCTCTCGAATCATATCCTGCAGATCGGGATCCTCAAATGTCGTCGGTGTCGTTTTCCCATAGGTGAGGGTAAGGATCACAGACGCTGCATATCTATCGAGGAAATACTCAGTGTAGCCTGAGCGGAGGGCAAACAAAATACTCGCGTCTTCGTGTGCGTCGTGAACTTCTCCGGGCTGTCAAGGATATTCAGAATCAATCTCTTTGCATGATTTAGTTGAATGGGCTCATATGCCACCGCTTTGTTGGTCTTCAAGTGCGAGTGGAAAGCCCTAATAAAAGATCATCAGCCTAAGCTTTCTATCATCAAGATAGAAAACAAGCCTATTCAGAGTCCTCCACCTCGGCGTATCGTTCAGAAAGATAGACCTAAGACCTCCAGAGAAAGTTTCAGAGGCGGCAATAGCCCTTGGTCTATCGGATGTCTGTGTACCACCCTTCTCCATCAATTCCACAGCAGCCTGGACAAAAACGAGTCAAACATCAGTCTTAGTCACTAGCATAGATGTGAACCCACGTCGTATCGGCCAACAACGATATACACCTTTCCAAACCGAGTCAGTGAATAAACCGGGCCGTAGTCCTTTGTCCATTCCTCGTATTTCAAGAAAGCCCTACAAGAATAAGCTGACGATAGTACCCATAGCTACGAATTACGCACCGCTTCGTGGGGATCTCATTCCCTAACAACCAATGACCAGGCGGGCCCGGCGGTAGCGATCTGAACAACCAGCGAGAGCGCAGATAGACAACCAAAAAACCTGCGACGACACAGGAAAGCAAAGCTAGCACCCACGCCATTGCGGCAACGAGGAGAGATAACGTCGATATCGAAGATGTTGCATCCACTGAAATAGTCAACTAGACACGCTCAATGGCCCACGACGCAGTCACGATGGCTCGACGTGAATCGAAGCAAAGAACGTCGGCCGAATTACGGTACTAGAGCCGGTTCGGACTGTGGGTCCGCTGTATACTTCTGAAAGCACATGCAATGATCAGCAGCATACATACAATGGTTTACTATGCACATACCATTGAGTTCGCACATCCGTGAGAATCGAAGCCATTCCGTGGCAGTTTGTGGTCTACAATGTAATACATTCGGGCAGTTAACGCGCACAAGGCTTTGGGAGATACGTGATTGCTAGTGGTCGTTCTAACAATGTCACATCACACGATACCCGCCATCTCCACATCACGTCCAAATAGTCATTCGATAGTAAAAAAACGCGTCTCCTGTACACGATTCAGCTGGTATACAATGTCGTACTGATCCAAGACCACGCACACGCCGTCCAGCGAATGCAGAAAATATAAACAAAGATATCAATAAATTACCATCGCCCCGCGCTTATCCCGACAGAAGACTGGTGGGACAAGTACTCTGGTGGCGGACTCTCCTGGTTCGCACGATCCACCCACAACCGGAACTGGCTCCCCAGCGAGTCGCTCTTCTCATGACCCAGTCTCTCGCCATGCTCCGCTCGGGATTCAGATTTGAAAGCGCCAGCAAGGCTCCGCCGGAGGGACCCAATTTGCTCTCTCAAATCTCGTAAGGCGGCCTGTCTGGCCTCCAACGAGATCAACGAATTCCGAACAGACCGAGGGTGCGGCGCCAAGGTTGGCCGCGCGACGCGTTCTGGCTTTACGTCATGGTCGCCCTTTTTCTCCGAATGCGGAGGGCTTAGGCTGGATTCGGTGTCCGAGTTGTTTTGCGCGCGTTCCTTTCTGTCTCGAATGAATAGGTATAGCAGGAGGGCACTGGTGGTGATGAAAATGACGGATACTATGGTGACGCCGATAATGGCTCCGACTGGGATAGCGCACCCTCCCGAAGAAGTCGCTATGGCGGTGGCGGTGTATTCTGTAGCTTCAGAAGTTCTACAGAGCGATCAGTGGACACATAGTCAAGAAGGAAGCGAATAAACGAACGAGGAGGAAGAGGAGCTAGTCATTCGTGCAATCGTATCCACTCGCTGCACATCAAATCGCTCGCTCTGTGCAATGGGGGTGTCATCGATGGATGGACTAGGCTATTTTCAGTATTTGATCAAAGATCAACCGGAATTCGTACTCTGATGTAGCATAGGCATATATAGTGAACAAACTGCCGAGCGTGGAGCATCAGTGATGTTCCCAGTAATACAATAAAATGGCGCACCCATTTTCGTTAAACCGTAGCGAGGCATTCACATTTCTCGTAAAGTTGTTCACCCAAACCGCTTCACTCGACAAAAGCGACTGGCCATTTTGTTCGTAAAATTTCTTCAAAAAGAACTGAGAGGGATCGTGAGGAGAATGAACGAGGTAAAGGGTCGTCGGTTCGCCTGTTTGCACGATGCTGGGAACCGTGATATTGAGAGCAAAGGATGGCACCAGGAAGAGGAGAATCGTGAACCTTCGAGCACATGAGTGGTTTCTTTCATTAAAACTGCAAGTATAGCGTACCAGAGACTCATACTGAACATAACCGTTCCTGCCTTCCCAGGCCAAAGTAAACGCAGGAGCTCGTGCTCGTCGTGCAAAAGACGAGTCGGGGATGAGAGCAAGGTGTTTGGTTATTGTTGAGCCATGTCGTGCCGTCATTTGTCACAAATAAATGAATCAGGGTTGTCGGTGGGAAAAATGCGCCTCTATCATGAGAAGTCTCTAGGCGGCCGTAAGGATGGTGCCCTTGATAGATCAACTTCGTTGACGCACCCTGTAGCCACGCTTAATTCATGATCTTTCCTACTCGAGCTGCTGGTCTCGACACAAAATCAATGAGGCACCGGTGCTGAAAGTTATCGGTCTTTCTATCGCAAGCGAGATCCTTGTCAAAGAATACCAAGCAGCATGAAATCAAGGGGACGGATGCATCGTAAAGGCATGAGGAAATAAGCAGGCCGACAACGAATTACGCATGCACGCCGTGAGGTGAGTGGGAGGAAGCAGAGAGGTCGAGAACCTTTTTGTATGGTATCTCTATTCGGTGATGGCCGAACGAACCGAACGCGGATACATCCGGCCCTCTGCATAGACGACCAAGCAGGCTACGTAGCGTTACACATTTACTGGTCGTCGTGGTTCGATATTCATGTCGTTGCACGGAGGGAAAAGCCGACGTTCTGTACACTCAGCCGCAGAATGAAGATATGACAGCATTCTTGGCCCGCTCTTCAATTCCCGCTGTACTTGGGCTTAATGCTCATTCATGATCTTGAATTTCCCCTAGCTTCTCAGTTCATTTAAATGCCAGGTACAGCTCGCCCACAAGAATCCCGTCCTGGAAAGGATTCGGTCCCGTTTCAGCGCGATCCGTTCTCGGAGCGATAGTCCACTGAACGGATGGAACCACGAATGGAATAGGAGGAAACGAGTATCACGGGTTACAAAGAAGCGGCACGAGAGCAGTCTTAAATCTTTCAGGCGTAATTCTCCTCTTATCCTCCACCTCCTCCAATGCCCGGGGATCGTGATCCTTCAGTGTCAAAAACAGACCCTAATTTTTCTTCGACAGTCAGCTCGTCATGTCAAATAACGACTTCGAAGTTTGTTGAGAAGGACACCGAGTCCTGCTCAAAGACATTGCTATTTTATTGCTAGGGAGATATGAAGGCCCCAGGACATGCGCCAGCTCATTGAAAGTCGTTTGTGAGCCTATAATATGGGGACATACAAGTCAGACATGGAATATTATGGTTAGCAAATGATCTTACTTGGATCGCATACCCAAACATGAGCAATACTGAGCAACATCAGGCCTGAAAGTTGGTGCTCATTCCTAAGCTTCAGCGGAAGCACTCCAGCCGCACCCTGGAAGCACGACGGTACTACCTCCAACTTAAAGGAACGGAGCGCCTTGAAGCTTGTTAAAGAAACATCGAAATATCTCCACAGGCAAAATGGAAAGGACGAGGCGTGAATATTAACTCACTCGAGGCTAGAGCCCGGGTGTCTACATGACTGGAAATTCTTGGTCCACCATAGAAAAATGTGAATGTTAATGTATGGGATTTTGGCAATATATGATCAAAGTGTGGCCAGACAATCCAACTTTCGGCTGTTAAATCACTACCATTTGTTGTGCTATGTCTCTTATTTGTGTTGCTGATGGTCTACCAGGTATTGTCAAAAGTTAATAAGTGGATCCTGTAAAGAGTAATCAGTATCAAACATGGGAAGTACAGAATCCTGATTCCACCATGAAGGAGAGTATGTTTTAAGAGTCATAACATGACCTCTTCCATGATTGCGTGGACATTCACCCTTCAGGTTCTTCAGGTGGGCATGGACTGCCAATCAGACCTTCAAGCAACATGAATGTCTTCTCCTCGAGGATTGAGAACAATACCAATTAAGTACCCAAAAAGCTAACTTCAAAGAATGAGATGATGTTTCCGAGCACAGATGATTGTCCTAGTACCACTCGAGGAAGTTCATCTTTGGTACGTTTGGTACAATCTGTGCACTACAGTGGAGATGTTATCCACAATTCATATGGGATAAATAAATGGGACCAACCTATCACTGCATGGTTGACTTTTTCCACTTTGAGGCACCACCTGAAAGGAATATATCACAAGGAAGCGCACAGAGAATGGGAAGATAACTGACTTGCCATGAAACTCTGGTGTAATACAGCAAAGCAGTGCACTCATGATTTGAGCATGGGTAACAGCATGTAACACACCGTTGCATGTAGGCGAAAGTGAGTAACTCTCTAAATGCAGAGACAAATACAATTATGGCCTATCTACTGTTTGTTTTGATGTCTGTTGCAGTTTCCAGGTGTGAGCATCATGTAGAGGGGTAGATAGTATCAAGTTACTTTGGTAAAGACTGTATCAAAAAGGTAAGTGCATGGATGAATACTTGTCGGAGAGGACATACCTAGGTTGAATAAACATATACACCAGAGGCATGGGGCATTATGTCGCTGCTGATATCATGTTACCAATTCACATTGAGCGTCGTATAGTCCATGGCAAAGTATGACTGTGAGACGGTGAAAAAACAAAGGGAAGGAAAAGACCGCTTATCAACAGATCATGTAAACACCTGTTACGATGATGTGCTTGGTAACGGTGCAGGGAAAAACCTAGATCGAATATACAGCGAGTGAAACTCATATATACTCAACCCTAAGCAATCCTTGCGCTTCACAATCACCAAATATATAAGTTCGGGTGTTTCGAGATCAATAGAAGACCTCTGCAAACCGACTAGTTTGGTAGGAAGTTCAAATATTCTGATAAGTGCACAAATATTCCAGCAAGAAGCTCGAATATATGACTTGTTCTTTCAATTCTAAAGGTATTCAAGCTATCCAATTCGACTTAGCAAATATAGAATAGGTCTGGGAGCAAATAAAGTATATTAACGATGACTACTCGTCTTGGTACTTGAAATATTCTGTGTTCTGAGATTAATGGCACTCTGGCCGAATTCTATAGCACACTGGCTTTATAATGGCACACTGGCTGATGCTACGGCTCACTGGCCGACTTAAACTCGAAAATATATAAATAATCTTTATATTCTTTTATCTTTTTCTATTGGACTTAAGAAATATTTGTCTCGCCCAAGGAATATGCACAAAGGCCTTCGAATCGCCCTGCTCACTGGCTAAGGTGCGACTCTAAGGGATGGCAAGCTTCCTGGACTTAACAAACTGATCTATAACTCCGAGGTTCCACTCCAAGGCCCTTGAATCGCCCAAGCTACTGCGCTTATAAGGTCAAATCATGGGGAGGGTGTTGCCTCCCGTATATTACATCTAGGAGGCCTTTATATACTGTACATAGTCCGATCTACCACAGATATCTAGTCATACTGTATAAGCTAATATCCGACTGGGTCTAGGGTATGTACTACTGGGTTGAGGGTTTCATCGGTCCAGACAATCTAGATACTGTCTCCATGGCTGTTGGAGCCAGAATATTCTATCATTCTTCGCTGGACTAGGGAATATTCCGGTGCTACCAAGCTAGCTAGCCTGGTTACCAGTTAATTCACTCGCTGCCCAGACTACCACACCATGCAATGGGTGATCCGTCATTATCTTCTGTATCTATGCAACTAGCCGAAGCTGCAACCAGGGGAATATTCCTGACCGATCAATTAATAATTGGTATATTCCAATCACTGATGTGAGCCTCATGGCTATTCTTCTGGAATGCGGTTTGTCTGCAGAATATCTACAGGTCCAAAGTCACTATCAAGCAATAGTAATGGCGAGTCACTTTGTAGCTTCAATCTGAGGGGTAATATTCCACCATGTTAGGAAGAATATTTGCTTCTGAGTGTGAATCTTTGCATACTTTTCTATCTATTCTTGCTAGAGCTTGAACTGCCTCAGAATATTCTGCAAACCATAGGCAACTAATCACAGCTATTCAATCACATTAGGAGAATATTCCCTTCTGTTGAGACTGGTCAACCACATTGGGGACTTAATCGTTGCATTAGGGGACTATTCACGTCTTCTGGGGGCTAGTCAACCATATTAAGGGACTAGATACTTCTGGTTTCAGTAGATCGTGCATGAGTGCGATGTTATGGCATATATTCGCCTGTTTAGACCGATTACAGGTTGAATATTCAGGCTGGTAGGTTCAATCCTTTGAGGTACTGTTCCTAAGTCCTGTATTTCGACTCTGTATATTCTCTCATTGCACAGGATCTTAGCTATCTGCTCAAAGTCTTAGCAATAGCTCTCGTACTCAAGTAGATATAGATTCTGGTATGTATATATCTCATACAAAATCGCAAAATCTAAGGGTAGACACACAACATGCATATCAATGATTTATTTACTTTTTCCTCAATGATGATCTTATCTCTTTGTTATCACTGATCTCCACCTTCTCTTCCTTCAGGCAGAGCCCGATTCTATTCTTATACCTGAAAGTTAGTATATAAGGACCGCTAAGTCTACCATGTAACCTTAGCTTCAAGCTATAGTTTATTCAACTCTATCTTGCTGTTAGACCCGGACCAATATTCAGGGGACAAGGGTAGGTCTAAGGCTGTCTCGCGTTCAGGCAGTCACCTTAGAGATCCCTGAGAAGTCCAGAATATGGTGGAGGTACAATTAGATAGCATTTCAGCGAGTGAGTCGGCAAGTAGAGTTATATAAACTATAGCTTGAAGCTAAGGTTACATGGTAGACTTAGCGATCCTTATATACTAAACGGCGGGCCTAATAATAGTATGAAAAGATGAGGAAGATGGGATCAGAATGGAGTCCATGCGTCGTAAGGCGTAGGTATTGCGAATGTAGGATCTCGTGATGGGAAAGTGGCATGAGATCCGATAAGATAAGATAAGAAGGCAAAAAATGAATAAATCGTAACATTACCCTCTCATTAAGGCAGTCGTCCCGACTGCCTCTACGTTTGCCTCGTCATCTTCCTCCTCTTGGTCGCAGAAGATGCAGTCACCTGGTTTGATCTCCTTTTCGATTTCTCATGCCCAGTAGTCATCGATAAGCGCCTTCCATCGTTCTCTGTCGGGTTCTTCTATCCAGAATTTCCTTCCATCCATGCGTTCTACTTGGTAGAACATGCTCCATCCACCGGTAGTTTGGTTTTCACGATAGTCGCGGTCAACGATTTGTTTGACTGCTTTTTGGGATCTATCGATCACTCTTCGCATCGTTGCTGATGGCGTACGCTTGGCGAGCTCTTTTTGGTAGTCTTCGATTGCTTCTAGCACGTTACCCATGTTGCTTTCCCATGTCCACGAATTGTGTTCGCGTGTCCACCCCTTCCATTTGATGAGGTAGTCGGTTATGAGTCGGGATTTCTGTCCTTTCTTTCCTCGGACCCTTCTTGTTCGTGAGTCCAGGACTTCTTTGACTTCGTATTCTTCCTCGTCTTCAATGAGGTCTGGGGGTGGGGGTGAGGGTCGTTCTTGGTTCGGAAATGCGGGTGGTGTGTAGGGCGTTAGTAATTTTTCGTTAAAACGGGGATGTATCTTCCAATGTGAGGGGAGTTTTAACTTGTATGCGGAGGCGCCGGACTTTTCTAGAATAAGGAAGGGGCCTACTCGTTTGTCATCGAGTTTCTTCTTGGGACGGGGGAGGTGGAGATGGGTCGCGTCGAGCCATACTCTGTCTCCAACGGCATGGTTAATCGCGGCCCTCTTCTTTTTGTCATATTGTGTTTTCATCCTTCCGGCGGCCTCTTCAAGAGATTCCTTGGCTTGTCGATGGATTTCTTGCATGTGTTCTGTGAACGATTTGGCAGCTGGATTGGTAAATGGCGTCGTCTGGACTGAATCTGGTAGTATGCGGGGGTTGATTCCGTAGTTTGTGAAGAAGGGGGTTTGACCGGTAGCAGAGTGGATTCGGTTATTGTGGGCGAAGGCAGCGAGAGCGAGCCATTCGTCCCAGTCTGTTTGTCGATAGTTAACGAAGATCCATAGATATTTGTTGATCTCCTGGTTCGCATGTTCGGTCTGGCCATCTGTCTGCGGATGGAATGCGGTAGAGGCATTCGGAGTAATGTCGAGGAGTTGTAGGAGGGCCATCATGAATTTCGAGACGAATTGGGGTCCCCGATCGGAGATAACGGTTTTGGGCATGCCGTGATGGGCATAGATGTGGTCATGGAGTATCTTGGCCCATCCTTCGGCGGTGAGCTCGGTATTGCATGCTATTGGAATAATCTCTTTCGAGAATCAGTCTACGACTACTAGGATTGCGTCGTAGCCGTTAGAGTTGGGCAGTCCGGTTATCATATCAACAGATATATGAGTCCATGGGGCGGACGGAATTTCATTGGGATGGAGCGGATTTGCTCCGGGTTGCGTATTGGTCTTGGTTCGCTGGCATACTTCACAGGCCTTGATGTACTTCTCGATCGTTTGTCTGAGTTTTGGCCACCAGAATTCCCTTTGGACGAGTTCTTGGGTTTTGGCAACTCCGGGATGTCCTGCCGTGATGTGGTCGTGGTGTTTGGCGATGATTTCGCCCCTCAATCTGTCATCTTGTGGGACATAGATGCGTCCGTCGTATCGTAATAGCCCTCCTTCCTCGGTGATCCCTCGCTCATGATTCAGGGAGGCGGCTATTCCTTGGTCCCATTTTTCATGAGTTCGGGTGGCATCTCTGATTCGTTGATGGACCTCATCCGTGGTCGGCATGATCATGGCTCGAAAATGTTCAGGTTGAAGGACAACGACATCATCGTTATCCTTCCTTCCTTGGTCATGATCGTCTCGGCGGCTAAGAAGGTCCGCCTTCCTGTTGGCGGTACCCGGTTTGTGGTGTAGGGTGAAATGATATTCAGCTAATTCAGTCACCCATCTAGCTTGTCGACGATTGAGTTTCTGGGGTTGTCGGAAGTATTGGAGGTTCTGGTGGTCTGTACAAATCTTGAAGTCTTTCGCGGCTCCCA
Organism: Armillaria fumosa; assembly: GCA_030407015.1. Lineage (NCBI taxonomy): Eukaryota > Fungi > Basidiomycota > Agaricomycetes > Agaricales > Physalacriaceae > Armillaria > Armillaria fumosa. The sequence goes on along the minus strand of JAUDYM010000020.1, from coordinate 775,083 downwards.
TGAGATAATGTCTCCACTCTTCGTGGGCGAGCATTATCGCGAGGAGTTCTTTGTCGTAGATTTTGTAATTGCGTTCTGTGGTCGTGAGCGCCTTGGACAGGAATGCGACTGGTCTCCACTTTCCCTCATGTTCTTGGCTAAGAACCGCACCTATGGCTCCCTCACTGGAGTCGGCTTCCACTCGGAATTTGCCCTTTTCTCGGGGTAGGGCAAGTACTATGTCCTCCGCCATCTGTTGCTTGAGTTTTTGGAATGCCTCGTTCTGGGCGGTCCCCCATATCCAAGGGGCCTTCCCGGTCAGTTGGGTCATTGGGCGAACAATCTTCGAGTAGTCTTTTATGAACTTCCGATAGAAGTTCGTAAAACCCAAAAAGGATTGTAACTCCTTTTTCTTGGTAGGGGTTGGCCACTCGGTGATCCCTTTTACCTTGACAGGATCCATTCGGACTGATCCTTCGCTGATGATGACCCCCAAGTATTCCGTCTCGAGGACTTCGAACTCGCACTTTTCGGCTTTCAGGAAGAGTTTGTGTTTTCGGAGTCGGGCTAGTACCCTTTTTACCACTTGCCGATGTTCCGATAGGTCCTTCGAAAAGATTAGGATGTCGTCTAGGTAAATGGTAACTTTCCCTTCGTGAATGAGGTCGGAGAATATGTCGTTCATCATCCATTGGAAGGTGGCGGGGGAGTTTGTTAATCTAAAGAACATTACTGTGGGTTCAAATAGTCCCCAATTCGTTCTAAAAGCGGCCTTATGTTCGTCTCCTTGTTTGATTCGAACATTGTTATACCCCCAGCGTACATCCAGCTTCATGAAATATTTGGCACCACGCAGCTTGTCCATTAGGTCGGCGATGAGGGGAAGGGGATACCGGTTTTTAATGGTCATCTCATTTAGCTTCTGGTAGTCTTGCACTGGACGAAGGGAACCATCCTTCTTCTTGACGAAGAAGAAAGGGGATGCAAAAGGGGATTTTGAGGGGCGTATCCTTCCGCTATCCAGGTTCTCGTCGAGGAACTTGTCCAGCTCTTCCTGCTCGTTCCGATTGAGGGGATATATCTTGCAGTCAAGGGTTGCCTGGGCATTGGGAGTCAATTCAATGGCGTGGTCCCATGGCTTCTGATCTGGGAGATCGTCAAAGTTTTCCTTTGAAAACAGGTCGAGATATTCCCGATATTGGGGTGGTACCATCTCTTCCAGACTTCGCTTTGTCTTTCCCTCATTCACCTTTGCCGCTAGGTTATTAGCGTGGTGAACAGCTCGGACCCTGATTTCCTCTTCCAGATCGACCATTAGGATCGTTTCTCCTTCCTCTAATTCTTCATCCCAAGGGTCTTCAGGGTCTGCATCCAGGAGGGGAAAGGGATTTCGTTGGCATTGGCATCTTGCAAACAAGACCTTTCCGGTATTCCAATTAATGACCGGATTATGTCATTTTAACCAGTCATGTCTGAGGAAGATGTCTCCTTTTCCTAGATTGGTTACTCCTAGATCGATTCGCTCACTATGCCCTCCAATGTTGAGTCGGAGTTCTACGAAGTCGGTGATGCTTCCTGCCTTATTTCAGGTGCCGTCAGCATTATATACCGAAATAGGGCTGGCAGCGCTTCGGGTGGTCAGGTTGTTCCTTCGGACGTAGTCTTCGCTTATCGTACTACCGGTACAGCCACTGTCCACGAGTGCCTGGACCTTAAGCATTTCTCAGTTGGTTAGGGTCTCGATTTGAGCTTCGAGAAATAGTTCATGGACGCCCGAAGTCCTTACACACCGTTGATACTGAATAGGGGTTCTAAACTCATGTATTCGGTCGATTGCGGATGAGGGGGGGTCCTCCCGAAGGAGGCGCAGAAGTTCGATATCTATTTCGGGCTGTTTATCTTTATGTGCCCATAGATATAGGGATGATAATGCCTCCGCATCAGTTCGTGCTTCCTTGACCGCCCGAAGGGTCCAACCCGCACCAAACGGTGGGAGCCAGGTGAAGTTCGGGGGGTGGGAAACACTTACTGGGGAGGGTACGGACTGCCTCTCCACTCGTGCTTCTTCGTCTCGCTTCTCTTGAGCCTTTAAATAGCATTGGTAGGAAGCGTCATCTTCTTTGTCAGGTACTTCTTCCAGTGTGACCCATGGTGGCACTGCGCATCCGATGCCGCTTGATTCCATTGGGGGCGTACTGGAGGGTGTCGCTCTTCCGACACTTTCAGTTCCTCGTTCCGCTGATCCTGAGAGTCGTCGGGATGTCGCTTCCCCAGGTGAGGTGTACGCCTTGGCTGGGGGGCAAGCATCACCGCTTGCCTTGGCGGGGCTCGGTGTGTCCGGGGTTGGGTCTCGTGTGACTTGTCTCGGGGGGCGAGTGTCCTGGGGGAGCGTACACGCTTGATCGGGCACGCCATTTTCCCCGCTACTCCCAAGGGTTGATGGCACCCACAGCCCGTAGCACTTACCCATCCGGAAGGCGGGAGATCCAGGAATTTCTTCTGAGGCGAGGGGGGAGGGGATGACTGGAACAGAAGGTGTTAGCGATCGGAGGAGGGATGAGGTTTGGCTGTCATCGAGGGGGTTTTTATCGTTTTTTGAAGGCGATTCAGGTTCAGATTGGGAAGTAGTTAAATCGGGTATATTCGAATGCGTGATATGAATATGTGACAAATTGTTACAAGAAGTGGAAGACCGTGCCGCAGGTTCCGACTTCGAATTCCCTATCTGAAAGTCCTGGGCTGAGCAAGTAGAATCGCTTACTTGTCAGCCTCGTCTTTTACTTCCTCGACTTTCGAGGTCTTGGTGACCTCCTCCTTCTTCGGCTATTTCAATCATGGCCCTCAGCTCCTCTCTGGTAAATCGTCCAGTACAGGCTTCGCGGGGTCGCTTCTTCTTCTCCTTTTTGCAGTCCTTCGATAGGTGTCCCTTCTCGCCGCAGTTGAAGCATCGACCTTCCCGTTTGAGTCGGTCTATCTCCATCGGCTGTCCACTTCCTCCGTAGGTCGTTCCGGTTCCCGTCTTCTTTTCAGGAGTTGCTGTGCTACTTCCCGTCCCTTGAGCCTTTGACCGATTGTCAGTCTTCTTGTTTTCTCTCCTATCTCCGCCATGCGCTTGGTCAAATAGGGTCCATCTCTGTCGTTCTTCGTACATGGTGGTGACCCTCTGCTTCCATTGGGGATACGTTTCCGGGATATTAAAGCCAGTATCGGCAATTGCCCGTGAGTAGCTGTACGGGATTCCCCTATGGACTGCCGTGACGAGGGGCCCCCGGGCGCTTTCGTCGCGTCTTCAATTAGCCATCTGGGCCTCCGTTTCAAGCTTCTGGAAGTACTGGTATGCGGTCATCCCTTCCATGCGAAGGTCCATCATCTTCTTCTCATGGACGTCTTCGATGGCCGGATCTGTGAAGCGTTGGGTGAGCAACTCAGCGAACCTATCCCAGGAAGGGTATCGGAACCTTCCAAGGTTGCCGCTGAAGTACTCGTCGACGAGATTGACCCACCATTCTAGCGCGGGTCTGATAAGGGCAGAGGTGGCATAGGCCACTCGCTGGGATTCGTAGTGGTAGTACGTCTGGTATGTTTCGAAATAGCTAGTGCACTGGTATAGGAACCTTTTGAGTTCTGAATGCGCCCCATCAAATGGAATTGGTTCCTTAATTAGCGAGGGTTTTATCCCTAGGAAGGGGGCATTGTCTGCGGCGTTGCCGGAGGGCCACAGGGGTGGAGGCCCAGGGGGCATTCTGTCTGGTGGCGGTCTTGGAATCGACCACCGGTCTGGGTTGTCGTAAGGATCGTCGTCCGGGTCTCCTCCTGGTCCGCCGGGTGGTCATGCCGGGCGGGTGTTTGGGTATTTTTTATAGTGCTCCTCGAGTTCTTGGTCCATACCTTCCTTCTGTTCCTGGAGCTCTTTAGCCCTTGCTAACTCCCTTTCCTGCTTGGCTCGTAGTTCGGCGGAGCTTAGCTTTACTGGCTCCGGTTTCTTTCCTGACGGTCCTGCTTCTCCCGCTCCTCCTGATCTGGCGAACAGCCTACTTACACCGGGTCGGGGTGCTCGGTCCTGCCTGCGGAGTGGGGGCTCTGCAGCACGGGGTCGGGGTACTTGGTCCCGCCTCTGGGGAGGGGACATGGGTACTCTCCTGGCCCTTCATTCGGCCACCTGTCGGAAACGCTCCTGGTACTCCTGGGTCTGGTCGGCCAGGGCGCGGTCTCTGCTAGCTTCCTCGGCCAGCTGTCGTACTCTTTCGGCCACCTCTCTGTTGGCGGCAAGATTCTGGAATGCCCAATCCAGGGTCCCTTTGATCTCCCTCTGTTCATCGTCGGTTCTGGAACAGAGTGGTGGGCCCTCATAGGGATGGGGGATGGGGCCCTGTAGCTCTCTTCGGAGGGCTTCGTGGATTCTACTTCCCACGGTTCTTGGAGTGAGTGGTCGCCTTGTTCCTCCCACCATTCTGTAGTTGGGGCTGGTTCCAAGAACGTAATCGTCCGTACTGACCGGTACTCCTCCTCTTGCGACGAAGTCTCGTAATCGGACCTCCCATGCAAGGGTGATCCATGGTCCCAGGGTGAATCTGTCCTGGTCGGAGAGGACTGTCCACTCCATTTCTGGCCCCTCAAGGTTGAGGGGGCTCTCAGCGAATCTTCGCTGGTAATGGTCTCGTTCCCGCTGCTGGTAGTCAATTCAGAGCTGTGTTGCGACGGCGTCCTGCTGGGCCCATGCGGCCCTTCGGAGCCGGTCCCAGTATCTGTTGCGCATTTCGCCTGCCAATCTAACACGATTTGCTGTGCTGTAGTATGTGTCCACAAGCTCATGTCGGCATCTCCTTCGCTCTTCTCCTTCCTCATCTTCGACGCTTGCTGTCTGAGATGAGGACTCTTCCGTTCGTATGGTGATGACCTCCGGGGCAGGGAGGTTGGGGTAAATTCTTCTGGCTCACCCCCGGTCTCTCCTTGTCTCGGCGAGGAGAGCCGTGGGGGGTCGTATCGGGAGAACGGGTCTGGGCGATAGGATTCTTGTAGGGGGTGGCTCGGTAGGGAGGGGGTCTGGCCTTGTGGGGCCAGGCTCCGGGCTATCTCTTTCATCTCCTGCGAGGTCGCTTCCCATTGCGTAGGCCTCGATGACGTCTTCATAGGAGACGTTCTCGGGCTCGTGGCAGGATATTGCTGGAGGGGTTCTAATGGAAGTATCAGAGGACTCAGTTCGGGTGGTTTGGGATCCCGATAGGATCGACAGGATGACCGGGTCTTCGCTGTCTTCACGGATGCTGCATCATCGGTGGATTTCGGTAGGACCTTGTCCTTCAAGGTCTGCATGAATCCCCTCTTCAGGGGTGGCTGGTCAGGAGGGTCCGACATAGTATCGGGGAAGGGTCGGATGGTAGGTTCTGATTGGTTGCCTTTGTCGGCATCGTGGGCAGATAAAGGCTACAGCTGCTAGTGTGAGGATTATGGTTCCTAGCACTGTGGATACTATGATGGTCGTTCGGGGGGAGGTGTCGGTAACAATAATCATTTATCCTCCTTCGGCTAGCGATGGGGAGGTAAAGGTAGGGAAGCTTCAAGCTAACTGTTAGACCCAGACCAATATTCAGGGGACAAGAGTAGGTCTAAGGCTGTCTCGCATTCGGGCAGTCACCTTAGAGATCCCTGAGAAGTCCAGAATATGGTGGAGGTACAATTAGATAGCATTTCAGCGAGTGAGTCAGCAAGTAGAGTTATATAAACTATAGCTTGAAGCTAAGGTTACATGGTAGACTTAGCGATCCTTATATACTAAACAGCGGGCCTAATAATAGTATGAAAAGATGAGGAAGATGGGATCAGAATGGAGTCCGTGCATCGTAAGGCGTAGGTATTGTGAATGTAGGATCTCGTGATGGAAAAGTGGCACGAGATCCGATAAGATAAGATAAGAAGGCAAAAAATGAATAAATCATAACACTTGCCAACTCACTCGCTGAAGGGCTATCTATTCATACCCATCCAATATCTACCAGGCTATTACAAGGACCTCTGAGGTGACTGCCCGAACGCAAGACAGCCTCAGACTTACCTTTGCCTCCATATATTTGGGTCCAGGTCTAACAGTTAGCTTGAAGCTTCCCTCCAGACCTCCTGAAAATTGTCAAACCAAAGGAGATCTATGCCCCTTGCCCCAAACCTGACTCCCCAGACCACTATAATCGTCTCAGTGGTACTAGGAACAGTAATCTTGGCCTTGGCCACGATATTATTTGTCCGACCCCACTATCAAAGACAGAGATGACCAATCAGGACATATCACCCAAATCTTCCCCGTTACTATGTCCCTGCCACCCGACCCACAACCCCCAAAGAAGGGATTTATGCAGAGCCTGAAAGACAAGGTTCTCCTGAAATCCACCAACGATGCAGCATCCATGAAGACAGTGAAGACCCAGTCATCCCGTCAATCTTATCGGGATCCAGAACCACCAGAACTGAGTCCTCTGATGCTTTCCCTAGAACCCCTCCAGCAACTACCCATTATGAACCTTCCCCAGCTGTCTCCTATGAAGACGTCATTGAGGCATATGCAAGAGGATCCAACTATGGAATCACAAGCAATGAGGGAGATGACAGAGACGCAGAAGAATTTAGCCCAACAGAGTTGGAGCTCGAAGTTGCTGAGAGAAGGAGAGGGGTCTTATCACCCAGACCCATTCTCCCAGCAAGACCCCCCATGGCTCTCCTCACCCAGGCAGGAAGAAGAGCCAGAGACAGGAGACCCACCAGGAGAATCTATCCCGAGATCCCCTCCCAGAAAAGGATCACCATACGAGTGCAAAACCCCTCATCCCAAGCAGCAGGCCCAGAAGATGAGGAGAGAGAAGAGCGAAGGAGATGTCAATACAAGTTTGTTGATGCATACTACAGCACAGCAAATCATACTTGACTGGCAGGAGAGTCATGAACGAGATACTGGGACCGACTCTGAAACGCTGCATGGGCCCAGCAGGGTGCAGTCGCAGAGCAGCTCAAGATCAAGTATCAGCAGCGGGAACAAGACCGATACGAGCGAAGGTTCCAAGAGAACCCTTTCCACTTCGAGGGACCCGAAATGGAGTGAACAGTTCTCTCAGAGGGAGATAGACTTGCAATGGGACCCTGGCTCACCCTTGCCTGGGAAATCAGATTACAGGACTTCATACAAAGAGGGGGACTTCCGGTCTCCACAGATGAATACATCGAGGGAATTTACCCCAACTACCGACTAGTGGGAGGAACAAGGAGACCACTCTCTCTGAGATCCATGGGAAGAAGAATCCATGAAGACTTATGAAGAGAGCTACAAGGCCCCATTCCCCGGGAATATCAGGGAATGGCACTCCATCCCAGAACCGAGACTGAGCAGAAAGAGCTTGAGGGGGCCCTGGATAGGGCCCTCGCAAACCTCATGGCCAACCGAGAAGTGGCTGAGAGGGTACAAGAACTGGCAGAGAGAAGAGCCGAGAGACTACCCAGGTCCCCTCCCCGATGCTCCCCCACTCCGCAGACAGGACCGAGCTCCGAGGCCTGGCAGAAGTAGGCTGATGGCAGGCACTGGGGGCATGGAAGCAGGACCATCGGGCCCTCCCATGGGAAAACAGCCAGAACCTGTAAAGTTAAGCTGGGCGGAGTTATGAGCGAAGGCAGCCAAGGAACAAGAAAAAGTGAAGGAACTTGCCGAGCAGCAAGAGGAAGCCGACCGAGAACTGCAGGAGTACTATAAAAAATACCCACACACTTGGCCCCCACGACGACCTGACAACCCAGGGGACCCAGACGATGACCTATGGAACAATCCAGATAGATGGTCCATCCCACGCCCACCCCCTGACAAGATGCCTCCCGGCCTGCCACCAGTTTGGCCTGCAGGAAATGCGCTCGACGATGCCCCCTTCCTTTCCATCAAACTAATCCTCATTGAGAAACCTACCCCCTTCGATGGGACCCACTCAGAGATCAAAAGGTACCTCTACCAATGCATTAGCTACTTCAAAACTTTTCATGCATACTATCACTACGAATCCCAACAAGTAGCCCTCGCAACCTCCCTTCTGACCGGGGTGGCACTAGAATGGTGGATCAATCTGGTGGACGACTACTTCAGCTGCAACCTCGGAAGGTTCCAATACCCATCATGGGATCGGTTCGTGGAAATGCTCCAATGACGATTCATGGACCCCGCCATAGAAGATGTCCATGAGAAAAGAATGATGGACCTCCGCATGGGAGATCTATCCACCACTCAGTACTTCCAGAAGTTAGAGACAGAAGCCAAGATGGCGAACTGAAGAGGCGATGAGAGCCCAAGGGGACCCCTCATCACGGCTGTATGAAGGGGAATTCCATATAGTTACACCCACGCAATAGCAGACACCGGGTTTAACATTCCACAAACGTATCCGCAATGGAAGGCATGGGTAATCATGATGCACGAAGAGTGGCAGAAACAAATGCTCTTTGACCAGGTGCACAGAGGTGAGCAAAAAGAAGGAAAGAAGTCGGACCCCCACCCAAAGACTCAAAGAACGAGCCAAACCATGGGACCCCCATCCAACATGGATAAGAAGACCACAATGGGCATCATGTATGGGAGAAGTGGGCAGCCGATGGAGATTGACCAACTGAAGAAAGAGGGAAGGTGCTTCAACTGCAGAGAAAAGGGGCACCTATCCAGGGACTGCAAAAAGGAGCAAAAGAAGCAACCCCATGAAGCATGGACTGGGAGATTCACCCAGGAGGAACTCAGGGTGATGATCGAAATTATTGATGAAGGGAAAAAGGAGGAAGAAGTACCGAAGACTACCAATGTCGAGGAGGTAAAAGACGAGGCTGACAAGTAAGCGATTCTACTTGCTCGGCCCAGGACTTTCAGATAGGGAATTCAAAGTCGAAGCCCATGGCGTGGCCCTCAGCTTCTTCATGTAAACACTTGTCACGTATTCACACGCATTTGAATATACCTGAATTGACGACCTCCCTATCTGGACCTGAATCACCTATAAAAAACCCCCAAACAAAGGACAAGTCCCCATCCTCCCCCACATTGCTAACCACTTCTCTTCCAGTAACCCCTCCCTCATTCACCTCGGAAGAAATCCCTGGATCTTTCGCCTCCCGGTCGGGTAAGAGCTCTGGGCCATGGGTGCCATCGACCCCCAGGGAGAGGGGGGGGGTATGGCATAGACAATCAGCTATGTACAACTCCCCCTGACTCTGGAAGTACCCTGAGACAAGTCACGAGAGACCCAACCCCGGTACCTCCCAGCCCCGCCGAGGTAAGTGGGAATGATCGCCCCCCAGCCAAGGCATACACCTCACCCAGGGAAGCGATGCCCCATCAACTCTCGGGATCAGTGGAAAGGGGATCCAGAAGCATCGGAAGATCAATGCCCCCTAGTACGCCCCCAATGGAATCAAGACACGTTGGATGCGCGGCGCCACCATCAGTAACCATGGAAGAAGTGCCTGATGAAGAAGATGATGTGTCCTATCAGCGCCATCTAAAGGCTTAAGCGAAGCGGGAAGAAGAAGCGTGAGAGGAGAGGAGACCCAAACCCCCAGCAGTAAGTGTTTCCCACTCCCCGAGAACCACCTGGCTCCCACCATTTGGTGTGGACTGGACACTTCAGGCGGTTAGGGAAGCACGAACTGACTCGGAGGCCCTCACCTCCCTATACACGTGGGCACATAGAGATAAGATTGGAGAAATAGACTGTTACGATCTATTCACTTTTTTCTTATCTTATCTTATCTCTTCCCTACTTTCTCATCATGAGACTGACACACCGTCGCAATCCTCATGCCATACGACGTACTTCCCTTTTGATCCCATCTTCTCCATCTTTTCATACTATAATTAGGACCGACGATTAGTATATAAGAGTTGTTAGGACTACCATGTAGCCTCAGCTTCAAGCTATAGTTTAATCAACTCTATCTTGCTGACTCACTCGCTGAAAGGCTACCTAATTGTACCCTCCTCCATATTCTGGACTATCACAGGAATCTCTGAGGTGACTGCCCGAATGTGAGACAGCCTTAGACCTATCCTTGTCCTCTGAATATTGGTCCGGGTCTAACAGTTAGCTTGAAGCTTCCCTACAGGATCTCCTCATCACTAGACGAAGGAGACCTATGCTTACCGACACCACCTCCCGAACCACTATTATAGTCTCCATCGTATTAGAAACTATAATCCTTGCCCTAACCATCATACTATTCGCATGACCACATCACAGACAACCAAGACGACCCATTAGAACCTATCACCCCAACCTCCCCCAATACTATGTCGGACCCTCCCGACCAACCACCCCAGAAGAAAGGATTCATGCAGACCTTGAAAGACAAGGTTCTCCAGAAATCCACCGACGATGCAGCATCCGTGAGGACAGTGAAGACCCGGTCATCCCGTCGATCCTATCGGGATCCCAGACAACCCGAACTGAGTCCTCTGATACTGCCACTAGAACCCCTCCAACAGTACCCAGTAACAAACCCCCATCCAACCTCTCCTACATGGACGTCATCGAGGCCTACGCAATGGGAAGCGACCTCACAGGAGATGATGGAAATTACACCAGAGCTTAGCCCCGCAAGGGCAAGCCCCAAGCCCACCGGAGAACAAAGAATTGTATCGCCCAGACCTGTTCTCCTGATATGACCCCCCGCAGCTCTCCTCGCCCAGACAAGAGGTCGAGACAGGAGACCCACAAGAGGAATATATCCCAACCTTCCCTCCCAGGAGATCATCACCATATGAACGGAAGAGTCCTCATCCCAAGCAACAGGTGCAGAGGATGAGGAGGGAGAAGAGCGAAGGAGACGTCGACACAAGCTTGTTGACGCATACTACAGCACAGCAAATCATGTTAGATTGGCAGGCGAATCGCAAACAAGATACTGGGACCGGCTCCAATGAGCTGCGTGGGCCCAGCAGGATGCCGTTGTGGAGCAGCTTCGAGTCGAATACCAGAAGCTGGAAACGGAGGCTCAGATGGCCAACAGAAGGCGTGATGAGAGCGCCAGAGGCCCTCTTCTCACCGTGGTGCGACGGGGAATCCCATACAGTTATGCCCATGCAATTGCCGACACCGGCTTTAACATCCCCAAAACTTATCTGCAGTGGAAGCTCCAGGTCACCACTATGTATGAAGAATGACAAAGACGAATGCTCTTTGATCAGACACATGGTGGAGACCGGAAAGAAGGAAAGAAGCCTGACCATCAGCCAAAGAACCAGGGACAAGGAAGCAGCTCGACTACCCCCATGACCCCATCCAAAAAGAGGACAGGCACCGGAACTACGTACGGAGGAAGCGGACAGCCGATGGACATAGATCGACTCAAGCGAGAGGGTTGATGTTTCAACTGCGGCGACAAGGGACATATGTCGAAGGACTGTAAAAAGGAAAAGAAGAAGCAACCCCGCAAGGCTCATACCAGAAGATTTACCTGGGAAGAGCTGAGGGCAATGATTGAAATCGCCGAAGAAGGAGACAAGAAAGAGGAGGTGTCAAAGACCTCCAAAGTTGAGGAGGTAAAAGATGAGGCCGACAAGTAAGCGATTCTACTTGTTCGGCCCAGGACTTTCAGATAGGGAAATCGAAGTCGAAGTCTGCAGCACGGCTTTCTTCTTCTTGTAACAATTTGTCACGTATTCATCGCATGCATTCGAATATACCTGATTTGACTACTTCCCTATCCGAGAACGAATCGCCTTATAAAAACCCCCTCAAACAAGAACAACCCTCATCCCCTCCTCGCTCGCTGACACCTTCTGTTCCAGCCCCCCTCCCCACCTCAGAAGAAATCCCTGGACCTCCCGTCTTCCGGTCAGGTAAGAGCTCTGGGCCATGGGTGCCATCGACCCCTGGGAGCCAAGGGAAGAATGGCATACCCGATCAAGTACGTATGACTTCCCTGGTCAGCGACCCCCCAGGACAAGTCATGAGAGACCCAACCCCAGCATCTCCTAGCCCTGCCAAGGCAAGTGGTGATGTTCACCCCCTAGCCAAGGCATACACCTCGCCTAGGGAAGCGACATCCCAACGACACTCGGGATCAGTGGAATCGAGACCTGAAAACATCAGGAGATTGATGTCTCGTAGTATGCCCCCAATGGAATCAAGCGGTGCCGGATGCGCAGTACCACCATGAGTAACGATGGAAGAAGTACCCGATGAAGAAGATGATGTGTCGTATCAACGTTATCTGAAGGCTCAAGCGAAGCAAGAAGAAGAAGCGTGAGAGGAGAGGAAGCCCGAGTCATTCCCCGTAAGTGTTTCCCGCTCCCCGGAGTTCTCCTGGCTCCTGCCATTTGGCATGGACTGGACCCTTCAGGCAGTTAGGGAAGCACGTAGTGACTCGGAGGCCCTATCCTCCTTATACATCTGGACCCATCGTGATAAGAGATCTGAAATAAACATTGATCTTTTACACATCCTTCGCTCAGACCCAGTCTCCGCCCTCGATTGACTCCATGAGCTGAAGTCCCCCGTCCAATATCAATGACACATGAGAACCTTGGGGGCCCGGGAGTTATTTCTAGAGGCCCAGATTGAGGCGCTTTCGAATCAGGAAGTTCTCAAGGTCCAAGCACTCATCGACAGCGGCTGTACCAGCAGCACTATAAGCGAAGACTACGTAAGGAAACATGACTTGGTAACCCGACAAGCGGCAAGTCCGATTTCAGTCTACAATGCTGATGGCACCCGCAATAGAGCAGGAAGCATTATGGAGTTTGTAGAGCTCCGGCTCAACATTGGAGGGCACAGCAAACACATAGACCTAGGCGTAACCAACCTAGGCAAGGGGGACGTCTTCCTAGGACATGACTGGCTAAAGTGTCACAACCCGGTCATTAACTGGAACACCGGTCGAGTCCTATTCGCAAGGTGTCAGTGCCAGCAGAACCCATTCCCATTGCCTGACGCAGATCCTGATGACCGCTGGGATGAAGAGTTAGAGGAAGGAGAGACCATTTTAGTGGTCAATCTGGAGGAAAAACTGGAACTCTGAGCCGTTCATCATGCGAACAACCTAGCGGCCAAAGCCAATGAAGGAAAAAACAAAAAGACCTTCAAAGAAATGGTACCACCCCAGTACCACGAGTACCAGGACCTCTTCTCAAAGGAGAACTTTGACGACCTCCCTGATCGTAAGCCTTGGGATCATGCCATCGAACTCATCCTAAATGCACAAGCAACCCTCGACTGCAAGATCTATCCGCTCAATAAGAACGAGCAGGAGGAGCTGGACAAGTTCCTCGATGAGAACCTGGATAATGGAAGGATCCGCCCTTCCAAATCCCCCTTTGCCTCTCCCTTTTTCTTCATCAAGAAGAAAGATGGGTCCCTCCGACCCGTACAGGACTACAGGAAGTTGAATGAGATGACCATAAAAAACTGGTACCCCCTTCCACTCATTGCCAACCTTATGGATAAGCTATGAGGTGCAAAATATTTCACTAAGCTGGACGTACGGTGGGGGTATAACAACGTCCGAATCAAGCATGGCGACAAACATAAAGCTGCCTTCAGGATGAATCGAGGGCTGTTCAAACCCACCGTAATGTTTTTTGGACTTATGAACTCTCCCGCAACATTCCAGTGGATGATGAATGACATCTTTCACGACCTCATCCATGAGGGAAAAGTCACCATATACCTGGATGACATCCTAATCTTCTCGAAGGATCTACAAGAACATCGCCAAGTGGTGAAGAGGGTTCTCGACTGACTCTGAGAACACAAGCTGTTCCTGAAAGCGGAGAAATGCGAGTTTGAGGTCCTCAAAATGGAGTATCTAGGAGTAATCATCAGCAAGGGCTCTGTCTGGATGGACCCCGTCAAAGTAAAAGGGATCAGCGAATGGCCAACTCTGACCAAGAAAAAGGAGTTGCAGTCGTTCCTGGGCTTTACAAATTTCTACCAGAAATTTATAAAAGACTACTCGAAGATTGTTCGCCTGATGACTCAACTGACCGGAAATGCCCCATGGACTTGGGGAGCGGCCCAAAACGAGGCCTTCCAGAAACTAAAACGACAAATGGCGGAGGATGTGATACTCGCCCTACCACTAGAAAAAGGCCGGTTTCGGGTGGAGGCCAATTCCAGTGAAGGGGCTATAGGTGCCATCCTCAGCCAAGAACACGAAGGAAAATGGAGGCCAGTCGCCTTCCTCTCGAAGTCCACGGAGCAGAACTACAAGATTTATGACAAGGAGCTCCTGGCTATAATGCTCGCCCTCGAGGAATGGAGACATTACCTCATGGAGGCCACCGAAGACTTCGAGATCTGGACAGATCATCAGAATCTCCAATACTTCCGACAACCCCAAAAGCTGAACTGCTGACAGGCTAGATGGGTAACTGAGTTAGCAGAATACCACTTCACTCTACATCACAAACTGGGAACCCAGAACCGTAAGGCAGACCTCCTCAGCCAGAGAGACGATCATGATTAAGGAAGGAAGGATAACGACAACATAGTCGTCCTGCAGCCCGAGCACTTCCGAGCAATGATAATGCCCACCATGGGTGAAGTACACCAACGAATCAAGGATGCCACCCGAAGCAAGGATAAATGGGACCAAGGAATTGCGACCTCCCTCAATCATGAGCGAGGCATATCGGAGGAGGTGGGACTCCTATATTACGATAAATGCATCTATGTCCCCTGGGATGATAGACTTCATGGGGAAATCATCACTCAGCACCATGACCACATCACCGCAGGACACCCAGGAATCAAAAAAACCCGGGAACTCGTTCAGAGGGAATTTTGGTGGCCCAAGCTAAAACAAACCATAGAGAAGTACATCAAAGCCTGCGAAGCATGTCAAAGAACTAAAACTAACATGCAACCCGGAGCGAATCCCCTACATCCCAATGAAATCCCATCAGAGCCATGGACCCACATCTCCATCGACATGATCTCGGGATTGCCAGACTCTAACGGCTACGATGCTATCCTAGTAATCGTAGACTGATTTTCCAAGAAAATCATTCCCATAGCCTGCAATGTCGAACTCACCTCCGAGGGATGGGCTAAGATACTCTGTGACCACGTTTATGCCCAACACGGGATGCCCAAGATGGTCATATCTGACCGAGGACCCCAGTTTGTCTCCAAGTTCATGACCACACTCCTCAAGCTCCTGGATATCACCCCGAACGCTTCCACCACCTACCACCCACAGACTGACAGGCAGACAGAGCACACAAATCAAGAAATCAATAAATATCTGTGCATCTTCGTCAACTATAGACAAATGGACTGGAGCGAATGGCTTATGCTCACAGCCTTCGCTCACAATAACCGAATCCACTCAGCGACCGGCCAAACCCCATTCTTTACCAATTATGGGATAAATCCCTGCCTCTTACCGGATTCGACCCGTACCACACCATTCACAAACCCGGCTGCCAGGACATTTGCAGAGAATATGCAAGAGATCCATCGACAAGCGAAAGAATCCCTCAAGGAGGCAGCGGGTAGGATGAAAGCTCAATACGACAAGAAAAGGAGAGCTGCTATGGACTACAATGTTGGAGATCGGGTATGGTTAGACACTACCAACCTTCATCTCCCCCGACCCAAGAAGAAGCTCGATGACAAATGAGTAGGTCCCTTCCTAATACTGGAAAAGGCCAGCGCTTCTTCCTACAAACTAAAACTCCCACCACATTGGAAAATACACCCTCGATTCAACGAAAAATTATTAACACCCTACGTGCCGCCAGCATTCCCCAATCAAGAACAACCCCTGCCCCCACCACCAGACCTCATCGAAGATGAGGAAGAATATGAAGTCGAAGAAGTCCTGGACTCCCGCATGTGCCGAGTCCGAGGCAAGAAGGGACAAAAATCACAACTCGTAACTGACTATCTCATCAAGTGGCAGGGATGGACCCAAGAACACAACTCGTGGGTATGGGAAGAAGATATGGCCAATGTGCAAGAAGCCATCAAGGATTACCAGACCAAGCTTGCCAAGCGTATACCGTCGACCACAGTACGGTGAGTGATTGACAGATCCTAAAAGGCAGTTAAATGGATAATTGACCATGATTATCGCGAAAACCAATCAACAGGAGGATGGAGCATGTTCTACCAAGTAGAACGAATCAATGGGAGAAAGTTTTGGATAGAAGAACCCGATCGAGAACAATGGAAGGCACTTATCGATGACTACTGGGCAAGAGAAATCGAAAAAGAAGTCACAGACTGCATATTCTGCGACCAGGAAGAGGAAGAGGACATAGAGGCAGTCAGGACGACTGCCTTAACGAGAGGGTAATGTTACGATCTATTCACTTTTTTCTTATCTTATCTTATCTCTTCCCTACTTTCTCATCATGAGACTGACACACTGTCGCAATCCTCATGCCATACGATGTACTTCCCTTTTGATCCCATCTTCTCCATCTTTTCATACTATAATTAGGACCGACGATTAGTATATAAGAGTTGTTAGGACTACCATGTAGCCTCAGCTTCAAGCTATAGTTTAATCAACTCTATCTTGCCGACTCACTAGCTGAAAGGCTACCTAATTGTACCCTCCTCCATATTCTGGACTATCACAGGAATCTCTGAGGTGACTGCCCGAATGCAAGACAGCCTTAGACCTATCCTTGTCCCCTGAATATTGGTCTGGGTCTAACATAGACTCTGACCTCCTCTCCCTATTAAGGGCAGAGGGGTCGATCGCCATCGAGACTATGCATGAGCTAAGGGCCCCCATCCGATACCAATGATGAGTAAAGACCCGAGGAGCCCAAGAACTATTCCTCGATGCCCAGATTGAGACCCTCACCAACTGTCAAATCCTGAAAGTCCAGACCCTTGTCGACAGTGGATGCACAGGCAGCACAATAAACAAAGCTTATGTCTGTGCCCATAACTTGGAAACCCATAAGGCGGCAAGCCCAATATCAGTCTACAATGCCAACGGTACCCGTAATAAGGCAGGGAGCATCATGGAGCTTGTCGAACTGAGGTTAAACATCGGGGGACACAGTGAGTGAATAGACCTTGCAGTGACCAACTTGGGCAAGGCAGACATCTTCCTCGGCCATGACTGGCTAGTACAACACAATCCAATCATTAATTGGATGACTGGTAGAGTCATTTTTGCCCGATGCCAATGCCAGAAGAACCCCTATCCCCTCCCCAACTCTGACCCAGAGGACAGATGGGATGAAGAGCTAGAGGAAGGAGAGACAATTCTGATGGTCGACCTCGAAGCCGAGCTCAAAATTCGAGTGGTCCATCATGCAAACGACTTAGCTGCAAAGGCCAACGAAGGAAAGGCCGTGAAGTCCTTCGACAAGATAGTCCCACCTCAGTATCGAGAGTTCCGAGACCTGTTTGACAAAGAGAACTTTGATGAACTCCCGGAACGAAAACCCTGGGACCACGCAATTGAGCTCACCCTAAATGCTCAATCTACACTAGATTGCAAGGTATACCCCCTCAACCACAATGAACAGGAGGAGCTAGACAGATTCTTGAATGAGAATCTTGAAAGTGGAAGGATCCACCCTTCGAAGTCACCTTTTGCCTCACCCTTCTTCTTCGTCAAGAAGAAGGACGGCTCCCTCCGCCCAGTACAGGATTATCAAAAACTCAATGAGATGACGATAAAAAACAGATACCCACTCCTGCTCATCTCGGAGTTGATGGACAAACTCCGGGGTGCCAAGTACTTTACCAAGCTGGACATCCGATGGGGATACAACAACATATGCATCAAACAAGGAGATGAACAGAAGGCGGCTTTCCGAACCAATCGAGGCCTATTTGAGCCTACAGTAATGTTCTTTGGGTTAACAAATTCCCCGGCGACCGTCCAGTGGATGATGAACAACATCTTTCATGATCTCATCCACGAAGGGAAGGTAACCATATATCTGGACGACATCTTGATCTTTTCCAAGGATCTTCAGGAACACCGGCGTATCGTCAAGTGCGTACTACAACAGCTTAGGGAGCACAAACTATTTCTCAAAGCCGAGAAGTGCGAGTTTGAGGTATTAGAAACAGAATACTTGGGAGTCATCATCAGTGAGGGATCGGTGTGGATGGACTCCGTGAAAGTCAAAGGGATTACTGAGTGGCCCACCCCCACAAAGAAAAAGGAGCTACAATCATTCCTCAGCTTCATGAATTTCTATCGAAAATTCATCAAAGATTACTCGAAAGTCATATGACCAATGACTCAATTGACAGGCAACGCCCCCTGGATCTGGGGGGCCACCCAAAACGAAGCCTTCCAATGACTTAAGAAGCAAATGGCCGAGGATGTAGTTTTGGCCCTACCAAAGGAAGATGGGAAATTCCGAGTGGAAGCCGACTCGAGCGAGGGGGCAATAGGGGCGGTCTTGAGCCAGGAACAAGATGGGAAATGGAGACCAGTTGCCTTCCTCTCAAAGGCATTAACCACCACTGAGTGTAACTACAAAATATACGACAAGGAACTCCTCACTATCATGATTGCCTTGGAGGAGTGGCGACATTATTTGATGGGGGCTGCTGAGACCTTTGAGATATGGACTGACCATCAAAACCTCCAATATTTCCATCAACCACAGAAACTGAATTGGTGACAAGCAAGGTGGGTAACCGAGCTCACGGAATACCACTTCACTCTACATCACAAGCCTGGTACTGCTAACCGTAAAGCGGACCTACTCAGTAGGAGAGATGACCATGACCAGGGGAGAAAGGACAATGATGACGTTGTGGTCCTTCAATCAGAACACTTCCAGGCAATGATCATGCCATCCATCGAAGACACCCATGGACGAATAAAGGAGATTACCAGAGACCACAGCAGGTGAGACCAAGGCATTGCCGGCTCCCTAAATCACGAGAGAGGCATCCTAGAGAAGGATGGGCTGCTATATTACAACAATCGGATCTATGTCCCACACAATGACAAGACTCACAGAGACATAATCGTGGCCTACCATGACCACATAACTGCTGGACACCCCGGAATCAAAAAGACCAAGGAGTTGGTCCAATGAGAATTCTGGTGGCCAAAACTCAAACAGACAGTTGAAAGGTACATCAAAGCATGCAAAGTCTGCCAACGGACAAAAACCCATACCCAATCAGCAGCCGCCCCCCTTCACCCTAATGAAATCCCATTGTCTCCATGGACTCACATATCAGTCGACATGATAACCGGATTACCTGAATCTAATGGTTACGATGCCATTTTAGTGGTAGTAGACAGATTCTCCAAAGAAATCGTTCCCATAGCCTGTAACGTTGAGCTCACATCAGAAGGCTGGGCTAAACTGTTGTGCGATCACATATATGCCCACCACAGAATGCCCCGAACCGTCATCTCTGACCGAGGACCACAGTTCGTATCAAAATTCATGATGGAACTCCTCCAACTCCTCAATATCACCCCAAACCCATCCACAGCATTTCATCCCCAGACCGATGGCCAAACTGAGCATGCCAATCAAGAAATCAAGAAATATCTCCGAATATTCGTGAACTACCGCCAGGACGATTGGAGCGAATGGCTCACCCTTGCAGCATTTGCCCACAACAACTGAAGCCACTCGGCAACAGGGCAGTCCCCCTTCTTTACCAATTACGGGACAAACCCCTTGCATCCTGCCTGACTTGATCAAGACAACAGCTTTCACAAATCCCTCCACCAAGTCATTCACAGAAACCATGCAGGAGATCCATCGAAGGGTGAAGGACTCACTAGAAGAAGCAGTGGGCAAAATGAAGGCCCAATACAACAAAAGAAAGCAAACCGCAGTTGAATATGCAGTTGGAGATCGAGTCTGGTTAGATGCTATCAACCTCCACCTACCATGACCAAAGAAGAAACTCGATGACAAGCATGTCAGTCCATTCCTAATCCTCAAAAAGGTGGGCATGTCAGCCTACAAACTCAAACTGCCACTGCACTGGAAAATACATCCGTGCTTTAACGAGAAGTTGCTGATGCCATATACACCGCTGGCGTTCCCAAATCAAGAACAACCACCCCTGCCCCCCCCCCCGGACCTCATAGAAGATGAAGAGGAATACGAAGTGGAAGAAGTCCTAGACTCATGCACTCATCGAGTATGAGGAAAGAAGGGACAAAAATCATGCATTGTCACTGATTACCTCATCAAATGGAAGGGATGGACAAGAGAACATAATTCTTGGGTACGGGAGGACAACATGACAAACACTCAGGAAGCCATCACAGACTACGAAGGGAGTGTAACTCAAGACAGAGCCATCATCGGCAGGGTTATTGACAGGTCAGAAAAGAGACTCGAAAAGATAATTGATCACCATTATCTTAATGACACGATCTTCTACTATGTACAGCGACAGGATGGGAGAAGATTTTGGGTTGAAAACCCAAACGAGAACATGTGGAAGCCATACATCAACAAGTACTAGCAGGAGGAAGCAGAAAAATGGATGGAAGAACCGCCAGACCCCGACAAACTATAGAGGCAGTCGGGACAACTGCCTTAACAAGAGGGTAATGTTACGATTTATTTACTTTTTCCTCAACAATGATCTTATCTCTTTGTTATCACCAATCTCCACCTTCTCTTCCTTCAGGTGGAGCCCAATTCTATTCTTATACCTGAAAATTAGTATATAAGGACCGCTAAGTCTACCATGTAACCTTAGCTTCAAGCTATAGTTTATTCAACTCTATCTTGCTGACTCACTCGCTGAAGGGCTATCTATTCATACCCATCCAATATCTACCAGGCTATTACAAGGACCTCTGAGGTAACTGCCCAAACGCGAGACAGCCTCAGACTTACCTTTGCCTCTGTATATTTGGGTCCGGGTCTAACAACACCTGCGTCCACTAATCGCTCGTGGATGTCGAGACTTGACATGGTAGTGGTGACCGTGATATAAGGAAAAGGATTCCCACCAACAGCAGTTAATGAGAACAGAAGCAACCCCAAAAGCTGGAGAAATAGACCATAGGAGACAGTGCAACTTGGATGCTAGTGGGAGGTTCGCAGATGTGGATTGGGTAAAGTATGTTCATGAGTTCATGTGGTTGATTACCACATGGAGCATTGGTGATGAGGAAGTCACACCATGTAGTGATGTATCCAGGTGACAAGAAGACCACGGACTGGAAGGTATTTCCTAACATCGCTCTAGGTAAAGGTAATATCCATTTGTATTCTATATAATAGTTTGAAAGGCTGCTCCGTTTGGAGGCAGCCTCACTGGGAGAAGAACTCACAAGATGTATACCGACGAACAGGAATGGGGTATATTGGGGTAGATGATGCATATGTATGGTGAGTGAAGGTCAAGGGTAAGAGTGGGGGGAAAAGGGAAGAAGCTTACATACATCTACAGTATTAATATATATAAATGTATATATATATTGACTTGTCCAGTTTGTCCTGGCATTATGTGAGTATGGAATCAATGTAAGCCATGCTTGGACTCTCCCCATTCCTGAGAAGAGCGGTTGTACCTGTCAGTTCAAGTGCTTTCTTTTTCTTTTTAAGCCAAATATCAAGCGCCTTGCAATCTTCAAGTTTGGTGCATGGCAGCCATTTGTCATGTGAGTCAGGGAAGCCAACCAAGTGTACAAGGTATTAGAACCCATGGCCTCGACCACGTTCTTTGACAATTTTATCAATCAGTTGCTCCTCCATTCTGTCTTCGGTCACAATAGGAGCAGGCCTGGGAAGCTCACAATTAGGGAAGAGGTTATCATCATTGGGCATGTATTTTTGCAGCTTGGAGATGTGGAACATGTTGAACCATGCTGGTGAATTAGGCATGTCCAGTGTGTATGAGGACAAGTCTGGGTTGGCATGGGTTATGAGGTAAGGACCATTGAAGTGCGGCATAAACTTTGTGACATGATCAGACTGACTTTGAGCATAGTCCCTACAGTGATGGAAAGTATTTAGCAAGACGCCATCCCTGATAGCAGGCTGGAAGTCTGGAGCCCAATGACAGTTCACTTGATGTGCCATATTAACTTTTGAAGCAATAAGATTATCATGTGCAGATTGGGTCTCCAATATAAGGTGCTCTACAATCTCAGCTGCATGAATATCTTCAGGGGGAACTGATGTATCGAAAGTCTTTGGCACCAATGGTGGAATCAAACAAGGTGACCTTCCAATGTGTAGATGGAAGCCAGAGAAGCCTGTGGACAAGTGTATTGTGTTCATCATGTTGAAGCAGATTCTAGATAACATGGCTACCCATCCCCTCTGTGTGTGGTCAACATGGTAGTGGATTGATTGAACAATTGTCTTGTTTGAGCACTCAGATGCACCATCAGTTTTGGGGTGGAAAGAGGAGCTCATAGCAAGTTTGACACCAGTAAGTTTGTGAAGCGTGTGCCAAAATTTAGAGATAAATAGTTTGTCCTAGTCAGAAACAATTTCAAGAGGCAATCCGTTCTCACAATACCAATGGTTAAAAAATAGTTGGGCCATGCCCTCAGCTGAGAGGTTGGTGTGGCACTGCATGATATGAACATCAGAGCCAAGATGATCCATGAAGGTAGCAATACAATTGAAGCCACCATCTTCTGGAAGGGGACCCACAAAGTCAATGGCAATGCTGTCACCGCATTTATCTGGTATGGGTAATGGATGTAGGGGACCAGCAACCTTAGTCGTTCAGGACTTGTTATGCTGACAGGCTTCGCACAAGGGTATGTAGGACACCTCTAGGTCTCTGTGCATGTTAGGCCAATATTAACTAGTTCATAGGGCACCGTAAGCTTTATCAGTGCCAAAGTGGCCCAAAGAGTCATGAGCAAGATGGAATAACTGTTTGCATATGGTGCCAGTATGTGGGATTAAGAGTTGGTCACCAATATACCAGAGGCCATTGATCTTGTGCACATTTGGCATGATATGCTCACCGGAGATGAACTTTTTACAGAATTCATTGGTGAGATAACCAGCTCTGATTTCTTTGAGTACACGTTCGTCTGCAGAGATCAACAGGGAGGATTGGTTGACATGAGCAACATGACTTGGAAATTGGTTCCCAGCCTCAAGCCATGACTTTCAGCAGTCTACCTCTGTAGGGTCGACATCAGACACAGGCTCAGCAGGGTTATTTGGCAATCTAGAGAGGGCATTCACAACTGTATTGTCCTCTCCATGGATATAATTGATTGTCATGTCAAATTGTGCCATCTCCTCCATCCAATGTGCTTGCCTATGAGATAAGGCTTTCTGTGTTTGAAAATTCTCGAGTGTGCAATGAGCAGTGAAGATTTGGAACTCATTACCCAGTAGGTCAGCACACCATTTTTTAAGGGCATGGACAATCCCAAGATGCTCCTTTTCGTGCACAGGGTAATATAACTGAGCCCCTTTGAGTTGCATTGAATCATATGCAACAGGATGGGCTGTCTCCCAAGTAGGTCCCCAAGACAGCACAGCACCTGTACGGCAGCCACTAGCATCCATGGTGACAAAAATTTTGTTATCCCCAGGGTTCAAGTGGTCAATGACTGTCAAACAATCAGCTGAGATGACCAATTTTTTGATAGCGTCAAAAGCATTCTGGTGTTCTTCGGCCCACTTAATCGCAACTGTGTTCTTCATGCTGGTCAGTGGAGTCAGTATAGCAGTAAATTCAGCCAGATTTTGCAGGAAGGAAGTGAGGTAATGGATGAGGCCCAAGAAAGTGCACACATCACCAGCAGTATTTGGTACAGCCCAGTTCAATATACGGATAACCTTGGAGTTGTCTGGTTCGATACCCTTGGTTGAAATTTTATGACCCAAAAGTTTCAGTTCATAGTGAAAGAACTCGGACTTCTTAGCATTGCAATACAGTCTCTCCTTTTGCAGGCAGTGGAGGATCAAACACACATGCTGCTGGTGTTCCTCCAATGACTGTGACCAGATTATTATATCATTGAGGTAAATATGACAAATCTTGCCAATGTGATTGTGCAGAGCATCATTCACTTGACACTGGTGGACAGAAGGAGAATTCTTCATACCCTGGGGTATCACCATCTACTTGTACAAACCAAATGGGGTTGAAACCACAGTAAGAGGTATACTGTCTGAGTGCATATGAATATGAAAGAAACTATTGGTCATGTCGAGTTTACTCCAAATTTTTCCATTACCAGCATCAGAGAGGATATCATCGATACAGTGCAAAGGGTATTTATCTGTTACAATGTTTGCATTAAGTTTGTGGTAGTCATTGACCCACTGAGGGAAGACAATGTTATCAGGTTTCAGTATCAGAAACCCAGGTGATGTGTGAGGAGACAAAGACTCATGAATTCTGCCAGCATCCAAGTGCTGCTTGATCACATGGTGCAGAATTTGTGGGGACAAGCATATGAGCAGGAAGCGATCATTTTCTCAGCATTTTTGAGTTCAATCTTACAGGTAACTTTGTCAGGCATTTTGTTGACATGTGGCAAAGGTTGGAATATGTCCTTGTATGCCTTCTTAGCATCAATCTCGAGTTTGCTGCAATGATCCACCAACACTAGGCATTCAATTCTTTCTTGAACGGCAGCGATAATATCGAAAGGTTTAATGGGTGCACAGCGAGCATCAACAGAATCATGTATGGATTTGCAATGCATGGTAAGCTCAGTATGAAGAGCAGAAATGTTTTTGTGTGCAGTTAACAATGAATCTTTAAAGCTAGGGCAAGGAGGTGGCAGTGGTGGTGGGTGAACAGGGTGTAACAGGTCAAAGCCAGATGGTTCATGTATCATGGTCCTACAAGCAGAGCTGATAGTGATATCATTATGGGATAAGAATGGCAGGCCAAGAATGATATCAGTACAAAGTCCTGGAGTTATAATGGCATGCATAGATCATGCAGAGAACAGGTTATCAATATCGTGGAGCTGTATCAAGACATATTTGGTCAAAGCAGATTTAGATGAAGCAGATGGCAGGGCAGTATTGATTGTTATCAGTGTATGTAGGCAGTGTTTTCAAAGTCCAGATTGAATCACAATCTCTGGCCTAATAAGGACAAAGGGTGAACCAATATCTAACATAGCAGTCACCAGAACGTGAGGAAGTTTGGAATCAGGATTATGATCTGAGAGAGCACAATTCTGAATGAAGTGAGGTTCAGCCAGAGAGGGAAGGACATTCTCAGGCACAAGGGGAAGTGTAGTGATGTGAATGAGTGGACGACTTACAGGTGATGGAACATGGGCCTCACCTTTGTGTGAAGTGAAGGACAGTGTCATAGCAATGTCATCAGATCAGAGAGTATGGGTTGTACGGGGGTGAGATTCATGTGCAGGGGTTCAGGATGCAATTTGTTTATCTTGTTGAATGGTGGAGTACTCGCTGTGGAGGATACATAGATCTGGTTGATGTATCACAGGATTGGAGTTCTATTGTTTGATGTCCAAGGTTCAATGTTCAAGGTTCAATGTTCAAGAGCAAGTTCAAGTTCAAGTTCAAGTTCCAGTTCATGTTCAATTGTATAGTGAAAGACGATGTGGAAGCCTGTGTCTGACTAGCACCCCATTCAATGTTCAAAAAAAAAGTGAAAGGCTGCTCTGTTCGGAGACAGCCTCACTGGGAGAAGAACTCATGAGATGTACACTGATGAACAAGAACAGGGTATATTGGGGTAGATGATGCATACATATGGTGAGTGAAGGTCAAGGGTAAGAGTGGGGGGAAAAGGGAAGAAGCCTACATACATCTACAGTATTAATATATATAAATGTATATATATATTGACTTGTCCAGTTTGTCCTGGCATTATGTGAGTATGGAATTGATGTAAGCACAGCTTACATCACTCCAAGAATATAGAAATTTGAAAGTATTTTTTTTCATGTGTCTATACATAAGATTTCAGCAGAAAAAGAGGACTTATTAAAATGAATAACCATACTAAAGGTTCAAGAAGGATTTAAATCCTGTCTGCCATAAATGAGTTATGAAAGCAAAGATTCAGGAAGTCCCTGAACTCATGATGAAAGTTCCCATTTGCAGAAGAGTTTCAGCAGATGGTAAACCTAAGAATTGTGGGGTCCAAAATGCATGCCTAGACCTTTGATTTCCATGCTGACCTCAACTACAACCCAAACTAAGGTTTGGAACTCCAAAACTAAAGTTTGGGATAGTTTCAGTATAGTTGAGATTGGCATGGAAATCAAAGGTCTAGGCATGCATTTTGGACCCCACAATTCTTAGGTTTACCATCTGCTGAAACTCTTCTGCAAATGGGAACTTTCATCATGAGTTCAGGGACTTCCTGAATCTTTGCTTTCATAACTCATTTATGGCAGACAGGATTTAAATCCTTCTTGAACCTTTAGTATGGTTATTCATTTTAATAAGTCCTCTTTTTCTGCTGAAATCTTATGTATAGACACGTGAAAAAAAATACTTTCAAATTTCTATATTCTTGGAGTGCATAGTTATATGAAAGTATCTATACTAGTATGTCAGAAGGATGCAAAACCATTGGAACAAAAATGCTGACATACGAAAGATACCTCATACTCACTAACTAGTACACATATATGCAGTAATCTCCTTCAGACCCAATGAGAATGCAACTAGCATACTGGTGACCGGTGTTAATATTCACCACATGAGTCATTGCTACATTCAAATCCAATCTGTGGAAAAAGGTTAGCTAGATCTTTGTGGTAGGAAATCAATGTGGAATGGAAGATCTTACCATTGTGGAGGATACACATTTGTTGTGCCTTACCATCCTGAATGTGAGGACTGGATGATAAAAGGCAGGTGAGTCAGAGAGGGGTGTAGTAAGATGTTACATATGGAGTTGTGCATGGAATTCTCTGCTGTAGTAAATCACTGCACTGTGAGTGGAAAGGAGTTGACACAATTGGGATGAAAGGGTGGATGGTGGCAGGAAGCAATACTGAGTTGCCAGGAGGGTGAGAGATGGTAGGTGAGTGATGGAATTGAGAGAAGTCACTTGGTAGCAGTAGCAGAAGAAGGTGTTGTTTGAGATCTCATCAGATGGCTCCTTCAAGCTCAGATTCAGTTACTCCCAAGACCATCAGTTGAGCATTGCCATAAGTCAATGATGTGCTAGCAGTGCTAGGAGGAGGCAGACATTCAGAGGCAGAGGTGGCTTTGGTGGCATACAACTTGGCAGCACCATGACTGGTGGTGGTGGATGAACTGGAGGTGTGCAAACAGGGGGGTATGGAGGGCCAGCAAATCTTTCGATGTACATTGTGCATGAGAAGGACAAACTGAAGGTTGATCGCTTTGCAAGAGTATCCATTGGGCTTTGCCATAAGCAGATGATGTCAAGCAGATACTGCCTCACTGGTAGACTCATTGCACCTTCTGAATCATGCTATCATTCAAATTGCTGATTCTGTTAGCTCCCAGTGTGATTGCATCTGACTATCACACACCATTAGCATTCTCCCAAATCAGCATGCACTCCTCTTCTTTTCATAAATCAAAGGTATCAGAGTACAAGAGGGTCAAGGCCACAAGTCATAACCAGTTCTTATTCCATCCCGGGCTACAGTTCCAGCAAATGAGCATATTTGAATGCGAGTGCATGAAAGTGTTGGTGACAAGAGGTAAGATCAATAGATGCAAATATTGCCATGTAGGTGCAGGATGGAAGACTGGCCCATACTTTATCTAATGTCTCGCTTGTTTCCACCTGTTACCAGTTATTCAAAGGTGACATTCTTAACATGCATATATTTGGTTACTAATTGATCCTGAAGAATTTCTTTGTGCCAATCTGTTGAGGATCAGCCCTATTCCCCCCAATTGAATAGCAAGTGGTCATATCACTCATTGATGTGCTCAGTAACCCTACAGAGATAGCTAGAATCTAAATATATACGGAGTGCAACTCATATATACTAAACCCCAAGCAATCCTTGCACTCACAATCACCAAATATATGAGTTCGTGTGTTTCAAGATCGATAGAAGACCTCTGCAAACTGAATAGTCTAAGCTTGTCCATGAATATTCAACTCAATAGACAAAAACAATGAGGATATTCAAGGAAATCTGACTTCAATGAAGCAGATATACAACATGTGTGTTGTCTAGTGGTATAATTAAGCGAACTTTGTCTCTTAGAATGCTGAATAGACTCCAAAACTCGAAGTTAGATGGCTCTTTGCCTTGATCTTCCAGTTCACTGACTGATATATGGGCACACTGGCCTCTATCTTTAGCTCACTGGTTTATATTGGCTGCGATGCGTTCACTTCAAGCTTTGTTCTGAATATACAGTGGTCTCTGCAACTCACGATGTTGTTACAATCAAATATATGCTTTATATTCTTTAGTGGACTTAGCAATATGCTATTTGTCTGAGACTCAACTTAATACCTCTTAATTCAACCTTAGCTTCTGCGCTATATGGTCAAACTGTGGGGTGGTGAAGCCTCCCATATATTTGTATGTACAGTCCTTATATACTACTACTGGTCTGTGCTACCTCAGCTATTTAGTCATATACTATAGTGTAAGTTACTACCAGTCACAGCTAGCCTGAGATATCCTACCACTGTGCTATACAACCTGGTCTAGCTAGCTGCCTCTGATGTTCTAGGCCAATATATTCAGTTACCCACCTCACAGTCAGAATGCTGTGTATCCCGCCATATGGAATAACTTAGTTACCCATATGTTGCCTGGTTTCAGGCCAATTCACAATTAAGGGGCCACTATAAGCTTTCTATAACTAGAACCATCTGATGCAATGTGATTGGCCAGAATATTGTTACGATTTATTTACTTGTTCACCAGAGGATGATGTTATCTTTCCGCTATCATCGGACTCCACCTTCTTTCCGTTCATGCGGAGTTCGATTCTATTCTTATACCTTGATTTTAGTATATAAGGACCACTAAGTCTACCATGTAACCTTAGCTTCAAGCTATAGTTTATTCAACTTTATCTTGCTGACTCACTCACTGAGAGGCTATCTAATCGAACCCTCCTAATATTCCAGACTCTACAAGGATCTCTAAGGTGACTGCCTGAACACGAGACAGCCTTAGACCTACCTTTGTCCCTCAAGTATTGGTCAGGGTCTAACAGTTAGCTTGAAGCTTCCCTTCATAAACCTCCAAATATGCAAAGATGAAGGAGGTCTATGCCTGTCACCCCAGATTCCACCCCACAGACCACTATCATCGTATCAACTGTATTAGGAACAATAATTGTCACCTTGGCAGTTACACTATTCATCCGACCTCACTACCAACAGCAAAGGAGACACCCAGTCAGGACTTATCATCCCAATCTTCCATGATACTATGTCCCTCCCCACTGACCAGCAGCCCCAGAAGAAGGGGTTTATGCAGAGTCTGAAGGACAAGGTCCTTCCGAAATCCACTGATGATGCAGCATCCATGAGGACAGTGAAGACCCAGTCATCCTGTCAATCCTATCGGGGTCCAAAACCACCAGAACTGAGTCCTCTGATACTCCCGTTGGAACCCCTCCAGCAGCTACCTGTTATGAGCCCTCTCCAACCATCTCCTATGAAGACATCATCGAGGCATATGCAAGAGGGTCTGACTTTGGAGTCATCAGCAATGAGGGAGATGATAGAGATGCAGAGGAATTTAGCTCAACAGAGCTGGATCTCAAAGTTGCTGAAAGAAGATGAGAGGTCCTATTGCCCAGACCCGTTCTCCTGACAAGACCCCCTGCAGCTCTCCTTGCCCAGGCAGCAGCAAGAGCCCGAGACAGAAGACCAGCTAGAAGAATATACCCCAAGCTCCCCTCCCAGGAAAGGATCACCATACAAACACAAGACTCCTCACCCCAGGCAGCGAACCCAAAAGATGAGGAGGGAGAAGAGCAAAGGAGACATCAATATGAGCTTGTTGATGCATACTACAGCTCAGCAAATCATACTTGACTGGCAGGAGAATCACGAACACGATACTGGGACAGGCTCCAACACACCTCATGGGCCCAGCAGAGCACAGTTGGGGAGCAGCTCAAAATCGAGTACCAACAGCAGGAACGAGACTGATATGAGCAGCGATTCCAAGAGAACCCTTTCCATTTCAAAGGACCTGAGATAGAGTGGAAAGTTCTCTCAGACAGAGATAGATTCGCAATGGGACCCTGGCTCACCTTCGCCTGAGAAGTCAGACTACAGGACTTCATACAGAGGGGAGGACTACTGGTCTCCACTGATGAATACATGGAAGGAACCCACCCCAACTACTGAATGGTGGGAGGAACAAGGGGACCGCTCTCTCCTAGATCTGTGGGAAGAAGAATCCACGAAGACCTATGAAGAGAGTTACAGGGCCCCATTCCCCATGAATATCACAGGACACTGCTCCATCCCAGAACCAACACTGAGCAGAGGGAGCTTGAGAGGACCCTGGATTGGACCCTCACGAACCTCGCAGCCAACCAAGAGGTGGCCGAGAGGGTACGGGAATTTGCAGAAAGGAGAGCTAGAAGGGTACCCATGTCCCCTCCCTGACGCTCCCCCACTCCACAGGCAGGACTGAGCTCCCAGACCTGGCAGAAGTAGGCTGCTTGCTGGAGCAGGTGGCGCAGGGGCAGGAGAAGCCAGACCTTCAGGAGGAAAGCAACTGGAACCCGTCAAACTAAGTTCAGCAGAACTATGAGCAAAGGTGGCTAAGGAGAAGGAGAAGGCATGGGAGCTTGCTGAACAAAGAGAGGAAGCAGACCGAGAACTACAGGACTACTACAAGAAGCACCCCAACACATGACCTCCTCGACAACCCGACAACCCTGGAGATCCAGACGACGATCCATGGGATAACCCAGATAGATGGTCGATCCCTAGACCCCCACCTGACATAATGCCTCCTGGGACACCACCAGTATGGCCCACAGGGAATGCTGCAGACGATGCCCCCTTCCTCTTGATAAAGCTGACCTTAATTGAGAAGCCTGCCCCCTTTGATGGGACCCATTCTGAAATAAAGAGGTTCCTGTATCAATGCATGAGCTACTTCGAAACCTTCCACATGTACTATCATTACGAATCCCAACAAGTAGCCTTCACAACCTCCATCCTTATCGGAATGGCCCTGGAATGGTGGATCAATCTAGTCGACGACTATTTTAGCCAAAACCTAGGAAGATTCCGATATCCTTCCTGGCTCCTATTTGTAGAAATGGTCCAATGGCACTTTACTGACCCAGCCATAGAAGACATCCACTAAAAGAGAATGATGGACCTTCATATGGACCAGCTGTCAGCCACCCAATACTTCCAAAAATTAGAAACGGAAGCAAAAATGGCTAACCAAAGGGCCAATGAGAGTGCAAGGGGCCCCCTCATCACAGCAGTACGACGAGGGATCCCATACAGTTATACCCGTGCAATTGCGGATACCGGATTCAATATCCCACAAACGTATCCACAATGGAAGGCACAAGTCATCACGATGTATGAAGAGCAACAGAAGCGGACCCTCTTTGACCAAGCGCATGGGAGTGAAAGGAGGGAGACCCAGAAAGCGGATAACTGGCTGAAGAACCAGGGACCAAGCCAAAGTTCTGGGACTATGGATAAGAAAATGCCTACCAGGACCACCTTTGGAGGGGTAGGACAGCCAATGGAGATAGACCAACTCAGGAAGGAGGGAAGATGTTTCAACTGTGGAGAGAAGGGACACCTTTTGAAGGACTGCAAAAAGCCGAGGAAGCCCCGCAATGCTCGCACTGGATGATTTACTAGGGAAGAGCTGAGAGCAATGATTGAAGTATACGATAAGGAGGAAAAAGAGGGAAAGACCCCCATCACTAGCAAAGTTGAGGAGGTAAAAGACGAGGCCGACAAGTAAGCGATTCTATTTGCTTGGCTGAGGACTTTCAGATAGGGAATTTGAAGTCGAAGCCTGTGGCACGGTCTTCTACTTCTTCATGTAAACATTTGTCACACGTTCACATGCATTCAAATATACCCAATTTTATGACTTCCCCATCTGAACCTGAATCACATATAAAAACCCTCCAGACAAAGGATGAACCCCCATCCTCCCCTGCATCGCTAACCACTTTTGTGCCAGCTGCCTCTCCTGGACTCACCTCAGAAGAAACTCCTGGATCCTTTGCCTCCCAGTCAGGTAGGAGTTCTGGGCTGTGGGTGCCATCGACCCCTGTGAGTAACAAGGGGCACGGCATGACACATACAGCCCCCCCAGTCTTCGGCTCCTCGGGACAAGTCACGAGAGACCCAACCCCGGTACCTCTGAGCCCCACTGAGGTAAGTGGTGATGATTGCCCCCCAGCCAAGGCATACACCTCACCTGGGGAAGTGACATCCCATCGACTCTCGGGATCAGCAGAACGGGGACTCGAAAGCATCAGAAGATCAACGCCCCCCA
This sequence comes from Armillaria fumosa, assembly GCA_030407015.1. Lineage (NCBI taxonomy): Eukaryota > Fungi > Basidiomycota > Agaricomycetes > Agaricales > Physalacriaceae > Armillaria > Armillaria fumosa. The sequence continues at coordinate 742,731 of JAUDYM010000020.1, read as the reverse complement.
GTATGCCCATAATGGAATCAAGAGGTATCGGATGTGCAGTACCACCATGAGTAATGCTAGAAGAAGTGCCTGATGAAGAAGATGATGTGTCATACCAACATTATCTAAAGGCTCAAGCGAAGCAAGATGAAGAAGCACAAGAGGAGAGGACCCCCAAGTCATCCCCAGTAAGTGTTTCCCACCCCCCGAACTTCACCTGGTTCCCACCATTTGGTGCAGACTGGATGCTTCTGGTGGTCAGGGAGGCATGAACTGATTTGGAGGCACTCGCTGCACTTTATATCTGGATGCATAAAGATAAAGCCAGAGAAATAAATCTAGACCTTCTCTCTCGCTTAAGGGAGGGAGGGCCGACTGCCATTGAAACCCTGCATGAACTAAAAGCCCCCATCAAATATCAGCGATGAGTAAGGACTTGAGGAGCTCAAGAGCTGTTCCTCGATGCCCAGATAGAAACCCTTCCCAACCACCAGGTTTTGAAGGTTCAGACCCTTGTTGACAGCGGATGCATGGGTAGTACTATCAACAAAGCCTACATCCACACTCACAACCTGGAAACCCGTCAAGCAGCAAGCCCTATATCCATCTACAATGCAGATGGCACTCGCAACAAGGCAGGGAGTATCACCAAATTCGTCGAGCTCAGATTGAATATTGGAGGGCACAGTGAGTGGATAGACCTTGCAGTGACCAATTTAGGCAAGGCTGACATATTTCTCAGGCATGACTGGTTGGTGCAACACAATCCTATTATCAATTGGATGACCGGCAAGGTTATCTTTGCCCAATGTCAATGTCAGAAAAACCCATATCCCCTCCCCGACTCGGACCTGGAAGACCAGTGGGATGAGGAACTAGAAGAAGGAGAAACGATCCTGATGGTTGATCTCGAAGCAGAACTGGAGATTCATGCCATCCATCATGCCAATGACCTAGCAGCAAAGGCCAATGAAGGGAGAGTCAAGAAATCCTTTGAAGAAATGATCCCACCTCAGTATTGCAAGTTTCAAGATCTATTCGCTAAGGAGAACTTTGATGAGCTCCCCAAACAGAAACCCTGGGATCATGTGATCGAGCTAATACCCAATGCTCAATCCACCTTAGACTGCAAGGTGTACCCCCTCAACCGTAATGAACAGGAGGAGCTGGACAGATTTTTAGATGAAAATCTAGAAACCAGAAGGATCCAGCCCTCCAAATCCCCCTTCACTTCCCCATTTTTCTTTGTCAAGAAGGATGGTTCCCTCAGACCAGTATAAGACTACTGCAAGCTCAACGAAATGACAATAAAGAACCGATACCCACTTCCCCTCATTTCAGAGCTCATGGACAAACTCCGAGGTGCCAGATACTTCACCAAACTGGACATCCAATGGGGATACAACAATGTTCATATAAAGCAAGGAGATGAACATAAGGCTGCCTTCAGAACCAACTGAGGGCTGTTCGAACCCACAGTGATGTTCTTTGGGCTCACAAACTCCCTGGCAACCTTTCAATGGATGATGAATGATATCTTTCATGACCTTATCCATAAGGGAAAGGTGACCATATATTTGGACAACATCCTGATCTTTTTGAAGGATCTCCAGGAACATTGTCGCATCGTGAAACATGTACTTCAATGCCTTAGGGAGCATAAGCTGTTCCTTAAAGCTGAGAAGTGTGAATTTGAGGTATTGGAAACTGAATACCTGGGAGTCATCATCAGCAAAGGGTTGGTAAGGATGGATCCCATTAAAGTCAAAGGAATCACAGAATGGCCTACTCCCACCAAGAAGGAGTTGCAATCCTTCCTTGGCTTTACAAATTTCTATTGGAAATTCATCAAGAATTACTCTAAAGTCGTGCGACCAATGACCCAATTGACCAGCAATGCCCCCTGGATCTAGGAGGCTGCCCAGAATGAATCTTTTCAATGCCTCAAAAGGTGGATGGCTAAAGACGTAGTCCTGGCTCTCCTGAAGGAGGAGGGCAGATTCTGAGTAGAGGTGGACTCAAGCGAAGGGGCAGTAGGGGCAGTCCTAAGTCAGGAGCAGGATGGGAGGTGGAGACCGGTCACCTTTCTCTCAAAAGTGCTAACCACCACCAAGTGCAATTATGAGATTTATGATAAGGAACTTCTTGCCATTATGCTTGCCTTGGAGGAGTGGTGGCATTACCTGATGGGAGCTGTTGAAGACTTCGAGATCTGGACTGACCATCAAAACCTCCAATATTTCTGCCAACCCCAAAAGTTGAACCGGCGACAAGCACGATGGGTGACCGAACTCGCCAAGTATCACTTCACCTTACATCACAAGCCAGGCACAGCTAATCACAAAGCAGACCTGCTCAGTAGAAGGGACAACCATGATCAAGGGAAGAAGGACAATGACAGCATTGTAGTCCTTCAACCAGAGCATTTCAGAGCAATGATCATGCCCTCTATTGATGATGTAATATTATTAGAGTTATAGGATATTGAGAGCGAGTGAGGAGTCAGAGAACTCGATGTTTGTCTGAGTAGATTGTTGTAACTAATTACACAAATGTCTGTCTAGTATATATACTTAGGCTACAGAATGTTCTAGTAAAGTATGAATAATGTACTACTACAAGAGAAAGTACTCGAAAGTCCTTGAAGTGTTGTTGGTCAAGATGGGCTGAGTAAGCAACCGGATCTTGCATTGGGATGAACCATTTATCCAACACTCCCCCTCAGACCAAGCGAAGTCCAAGGTGTGCAGCAAAATGTTTTGCTTTAATTGAAGGTAGCGGCTTTGTGAGGGTGTCAGCAATCATATCTTCAGTAGGGCAGTATATCAGCTTGATTTTCCCTTCTTGCGCAACCCAACGGATGAAATGGAAACGAATATCGATGTGCTTTGTGCGGGGGTGGTAACGGTGGTCCCGTGTAAGGGCAATCGCTGCTTGATTGTCTGAATTGAGTGGTATTGGTGCCTCAGCGACTGATTTGGCATATGGCCCGAATACTTCCGAAATGAATGTATGCAGCCACAAGGCTTCTTTTGTCGCTTGTGTGGCCGCCACGTATTCTGCTTCTGCTGTTGACAGTGTGATTATTTCCTGCTTTTTGCTGCTCCAACTAACAGCTCCTCCATCTATCAAGAATGCATATCCTGAGATAGCAAACCTGTCTTCATTTGAGTTGCCATCAGCATCAACGAATCCTTCCAGCTCTTGGGGTTTGCCACCATAGACTAGCCACCAGTCCTTGGTGCCATTCAGATAGCGAATGACTCGTTTGACTGCATTCCAGTGAGGCATGCCAGGGTTATTTGAGAACTTTGATAGGTTTGTGACTGCATAGGTGGTATCTGGCCGAGTACCAATGGATGTATACATGATGGAGCCAACAGCTTCTCGGTAGGGTATGTCTCGCATTTCTGCAAATTCACGCATGGTTTGGGGTGACTGATTTATTGACAGTCGAGCATTTGGGTCCATAGGGATGGAAGAAGATTTCGCATCCTCGAGATTGAATCGTTTGACTACAGATTCAATGTACAATTTTTGGGATAGGGCGATGGTGTGTGTGTCTCTGTCTCGTTTGATTTCCATTCCTAATAGCCAGTGAATCTCCCCCATATCAGTGATCTCGAATGCTTCCTTCAGCTTCGTTTTCACCTTGTTCATCAGCCTCAAATTCGACATTATGATGGTCAAGTCATCCACTGCTGCAACAATGATGGCAAGGTCCTTTCCATCATGTCGATAATATACCGAGTGGTCGACTTCACATCGCGTCATTCCTAGATGCTCCTTCAAGGTATTTCCGAATTTGATGTACCAGTAACGGCCTGACTGACGAAGACCATAGATGGGACGGTGGAGTTGCAGTGCAGTGTTTTTGGGGTCAGAGAGGGGATATCCGGGGGGGTGTCTGAGATAAATGACTTCGTTTTCGACGAGGTCTCCATTGAGGTAAGCGCCCTTCACATCTGCTTGATGTATTTCAAAGTCATACCATGCCGCTAGCGCCAGTACAGTTCGTGTTGACACCATTCGTGTGACAGGTGCGAATATCTCATTACTGAAGAAGTCGATACCATCCTCCTGTTTGTATCCATGTGCCACCAAACGTGCCTTGTATTTGATCACGTTGCCTGCAGCATCCTTCTTAGCTCGAAAGACCCATTTACAAGTTATGAGATTTGCGTTTGGTGGGGGTTCTTCAACTTCCCAAGTGCCATGTTCCTGTAAGTTCCTCAGTTCCTCCTTTATTGCCTCTTCCCAACAAGGCCAATCCGGACGATGCTTTGCCTCAGCCAAATTTCGAGGCTCAAGGCCTTCCATATCTGACATGGCTGCCGCCATTGCAGCTCCCCCAGTTTCATCATTTTCGGTGATGTCCTCAGCCACTGCTGGTGGCTTTGGGTCACGAGGAGCTGCTGGCAATCAGGCATTAGGATTATTGAGGATGCGATAATTATGATCTGTAGGATTGCAGGAGCTTCGACGCAGTGTAGGTGGCTCGAGAATTGGTTCAGGAATCAGTTTTTCAGTTTTGACAGGTTGTATGGGAGGTGTCGCATGTGTCGGAATATTCGGAGTTGGACTGATTTTGGGTGGATTGATATCCTCTTTCTCCCCCTCAGTCCTGCTGCCGTTTTTGAGATGTGTGTCATCAAAATACACACTCCGTTCGATGGTAACAGACCGCTTTCCCTCCCAGTAAATTTTGTGGCCTTTGCTTTCTCCTGCGAAACCGACCCAATGGCCGACTTGAGCTCTCGGTTCAAGCTTGTCACCGCTTTGATGGTGCCATGGCCGGTTGTCATGTACCCATACTTGGCAACCCCATACTGGTAGCTTTGCGAGGTTTGGTTTTGTCCCAGTAACTGCTTCGTGTGGTGTGATACCTTCTAATGCCTTCGTGGATGTCCGATTTTTCAGCCAGACTGCATGTATCAAAGCTTCACCCCACAAGAACTTCGGCAAACCACTGTCATGCAACATGGCACAGACTTTTTCAAGCAGGGTACGATTGAGTCTCTCTGTGACTCCATTTTCCTCAGGTGTATTATGCACAGTAAGCTTCTGCTCAGTTCCTCGAGACTTGAGATACTGAATGAACTCTTCTGACAGGTATTCTCCTCCCCGATCAGAATGTAAGATTTTGATAGCCGCCTGCATTTGCGTATTAACCCAGGATTCATATCCTTTATAGGCTTGAAAGGTTTCATCTTTTGTTCGCAAAAGATATGCATGTGTGTCACGGGTGCTGTCATCCATGAATGTGACAAAGTATCGTTTCCCGGCTATTGTTGCAGTCGATGCGGGTCCCCAAAGGTCAGAATAGACTTCTTCTCCATAAGTCTCCTTCCGCTGTCCTTCTCTTTCCTTCGGAATGGGTTTGCGCTTGGCCTTTGCAAATACACAAGATTCACAAAATGTTGACTCTCCCTGGACATCTTCAAGCTCGAGCCCATCCACAAGTCCCTTTTGAATGAGCCGTCGTGTGGCTTCAGGTGCGATATGTCCCATTCGGCGGTGAAGGTCCATGAAAGTGAGTCTCTCTTTCACAGTGTGAGCTTCTCCTGATGTTTCATGGATACAGCGATACAGTCCTTTTGTTTTAGGGAGGATACCCACTATGGTGTTGTCCTTATCTCAGATAATACCCTGTCCACTGCTGAAGGTTACAGAGTAGCCTGCATCATCGAGGCAGCCGACCGAAATGAGGGTATATGCAAGATCGGGAGCGTATAGTACTTTGGTGAGCCGAATTCCCGTCGATTTAGAACCATGCGGAAGATCGATGATCATGTCTCCCTGTCCTGTGGCAAGAAATTTATTTTTGTTTGCAGTGTCAAATGATTTGGGGTGGATGTCTCGGAAATCGAGAAAAGCTTGTCGGTGAGGTGACATGTGTCATGAGGCACCTGAGTCATACAGTTTGACCACTGACTTATCCTTCTTTTCCAGATCTACATCCTCAGCGAATGCAATCATGGTGCTAGCATCAACCTTGGATTCAGAGTTATCCTTGTCGTTGGATGATTCTTCGACATCCTCAAGGTCCGGCAAATCATCAAATTCATCATCAGTGAGTTCCTCTTCATCCTCAGAAGAGTCACTGACACTTTCCAGCTCAGGCATATCATTGTCTGATGAGTCTTCCTCTTTGACCAACCCTGGGTCAAGGTTCGAAATAGCGGTGAGCATGTCTGATGGAACTTCATCATCATCAGACATATCAGAGAATGCTCCAATACCCATCATTGGGTCCTCGTCAATTTCGGAAAGCCAGCCATCGCTATCCGAGTCATCTGTTGAGAGGTGTGCCAACCAGGCACCTGCACCAAAGGTATCCTGTGATTCCATGCTTGTGTTTGCAGAGCCTCCTGCCTGCCCTCCTTTGGGCTTATCTTTTGCAGTATCACTGCCCTTCTCATCAGGCTGCGGACCTGCATTCAAGTCCTTTGGACTTGGACAATTTTGTCGAATGTGGCCCTTTCCTCCACAATTGAAGCAGGTACGATCTTCCTTTGATGGCGAAGATTTCCCCTGATTTTTCTGTCCTCCAGATCTGCCTTTCCCAGTGCCTCGAGAATTTTGCACTGATGCAGCAACATTCTCGGTGTCGTCCTTTCCTTTCCTTCCCTTTAGTTTTGCGTGCTGAGTATCTTGACTCTGAAAATCGTATTCTCGTTGCAGTGAATCAATGATGTCATCAACAGTAAGCACAATCCATGCACGTTGTGATGACTCCTGAACCATGGAAATGAAGATTTGGTACTCCCGGGGTATGGCTTTGAGTACCGTTGACTCATAATCTTCATCGGATATACTGATTCCCATATTTTCTAGGTCATTGTATGCTTCTGTCAACTTGTCCAAGAATTCGCGTACATTGGCATGTTCTCCACAGTGCATGGCCATGAAATCCGCCCGTAAGTTTGCTTTCATTACTTCTGACTTGTGCTGGAATTCGTCTTCCAATCTTTCCCAGACCTGTCTGACAGTAACCACACCCCGAATAGCCTTTCGAAGAGTGCTATCAGCGAGTGTACCTGTCAGGTGAGATCGTGCTTGCAATTCTTCCTGCTGCCATTTCGCATATTCTGTAAGAATAGTCTGATTGGTTTCTCCGGGGCTAGGTACTGTGACTACATATGTATGGTCAAAGTGACAGCCAAGCCCAGCGCCTTGGACTGCAATTTTCCAGCATTCTTGGAAAATAGACCAATTCTTTCCCTTTGCATCAAGCTTCAGGACATGTGTGAAGTAATCGATTCGTTGGACAGAGAAAGAGGGTGGGAGATGGGTATAGCTTGGTGTAGAGAACGCCATACTGGATGTCGAGGTGGTGGTGGAAGTCGTTGGGTTTGTGTTTGGAGTGGGATTTGTGGGTGTAGTGGTGGCAGCAGTGCCGGAGCCTGAGTTGGTATTACTGCCAGGGGTAGGAATGGAGTTAGTCATCGTATAGTGGGTCTAGAGAATGTACGGTGTAACAGTGATTCTGGTGTTCGTAGTAGCGTAGTTGAGCACGGGGCCCAATAACCTGTAATATTATTAGAGTTATAGGATATTGAGAGTGAGTGAGGAGTCAGAGAACTCGATGTTTGTCTGAGTAGATTGTTGTAACTAATTACATGGATGTCTGTCTAGTATATATACTTAGGCTACAGAATGTTCTAGTAAAGTATGAATAATGTACTACTACAAGAGAAAGTACTCGAAAGTCCTTGAAGTGTTGTTGGTCAAGATGGGCTGAGTAAGCAACCGGATCTTGCATTGGGATGAACCATTTATCCAACAGATGAAACCCACACACGAGTCAAGGAGGCAACCAGAGACCATGGTGAATGGGATCAAGGGATCGCCAACTCCCTGAATCATGAGAGAGGCATCTCAGAAAAGGAGGGGTTGCTGTATTACAACAACCAAACCTACGTTCCCCAAGACGAAAAGCTATGCAGTGAAATCATTGCTATGCATCATGACCACATCACCGCGGGACACCCCGGAATTGAAAAGACCAAAGAACTCATCCAACGAGAATTCTGGTGGCTGAAACTCAAGCAGACAGTCGAGAAGTATGTCAAGGCATGCGAAGGGTGCCAACGAACGAAGACCAACATGCAACCCAAGGCTGCCCCCCTTCATCCAAACGAAATCCCATCATCTCTGTGGACCCATATATCTGTCAACATGATAACCAGACTACCGGAGTCTAACAGCTATGATGCCATCCTGGTAGTGGTGGACAGATTCTCAAAGGAAATCATACCCATTGCATGTAATGTAGAACTCACATCGGAAGGATGGGCTAAACTATTACATGACCACGTATATGCTCGCCATGGAATGCCCCGAACCGTTATATCTGATTGAGGACCACAATTTGTCTCAAAGTTCATGCTGGAACTTCTTAAACTCCTAGGCATTACTCCCAATGCATCCACGTTGTTCCATCCACAAACTGATGGCCAGACTGAATGCGCAAATCAAGAAATTAACAAGTATCTATGGATATTCATAAATTATTGTCAAACCGACTGGAGCGAATGGCTTGCACTCGTGGCCTTCACTCATAACAATTGAAGTCACTTGGCAACAGGCCAATCCCCCTTCTACACCAACTATGGTATGAACCCATGAATCCTACCAGACTCAATTAAAACCACCCCATTCATGAACCCCTCTGCAAAATCTTTCACGGAAACCATGCAGGAAATTCATTGCAAAGCAAAGGATTCCCTAGAAGAAGCAGCAGGGAAAATGAAAGCCCAATATGACAAAGGAAAATGGAACGTGATAAATTATGCCGTGGGTGATCATGTTTGGCTGGACACCACCAACCTCCACCTACCACAACCAAAGAAAAAACTCAATGATAAACATGTCGGCCCGTTCCTGATTCTTGAAAAAATAGGTGCCTCAGCCTATAAACTCAAACTCCCACCACATTGGAAGATACACCCATGCTTCAATGAGAAGCTACTAACACCATACATACCACCTGCATTCCCAAACCAAGAACAGCCACCCCCACCCTTGCCTGATCTTATAGAGGATGAAGAGGAATACAAAGTACAAGAAGTCCTAGACTTGTGCACTCGACAGGTGCATGGGAAAAAGGGGCAAAAATCATGCATCATCGTCGATTACCTCGTCAAGTGGAAGGGCTGGACTAGGGAACACAATTCTTGGGTACAGGAAGATGACATGACAAATGCACAAGAAGCAATTGCAGACTACAAAGAGAGTATCTCTCAGGAAAGGACTGTCATCGGCAGAATCATCAACCAATCAGAAAAGACACTTCAAAAGATAATTGACCACCATTATCTGAACAACATGATCTTCTACTATGTACAGCGCCAGGATGGGAGGAAATTTTGGGTTGAAAACCCAGACGAAAACATGTGGAAGCCATACATTGACAAATACTGGAAGGAGGAAGCAGAGAAATCAATGGAAGAACCTCCAGACCCCAATGAACTATAGAGGCAGTCGGGACGACTGCCTTAATGAGAGGGTAATGTTACAATTTATTTACTTGTTCACCAGAGGATGACCTTATCTTTCTGCTATCATTGGACTCCACCTTCTTTCCATTCATGCAGAGTTCAATTCTATTCTTATACCTTGATTTTAGTATATAAGGACTGCTAAGTCTACCATGTAACCTTAGCTTCAAGCTATAGTTTATTCAACTTTATCTTGCTGACTCACTCGCTGAAAGGCTATCTAATTGAACCCTCCTAATATTTCAGACTCTACAAGGATCTCTAAGATGACTGCCCGAACACGAGACAGCCTTAGACCTACCTTTGTCTCTCAAGTATTGGTCGGGGTCTAACAAATATTCCCAGAAGATCAATCATTAGATAGTATAGTCTCATCATTGATGTGAACCTCATGGTTCTTCAGGGTTACATCTTTCTCTAAGGTGATCCTGATAGTGTTGGCTATCCCATAATGGATATTAGCTCCACCTGCTATCATGACTATTCACAGTTCTATCTGGTATATCTACACCTAGTTTAATAGCTAACTCGCAACTAGAACTGTTATGGCATATATCTGCCTACTAGGGCATATATATTAGGCTGGTAGGTCTGACTTGTAGCGATATCTTTCCTAAGTCCTAATACCTGTTAGACCCAGGCCAATATTCAGGGGACAAGAGTAGGTCTAAGGCTGTCTCGCGTTCGGGCAGTCACCTTAGAGATCTCTGAGAATGTCCAGAATATGGTGGAGGTACAATTAGATAGCTCGTTCAGCGAATGAGTCAGCAAGATAGAGTTGATTAAACTATAGCTTGAAGCTGAGGTTACATAGTGGACATCGCTGTCCTTATATACTAAATATCGGGTCTAATAATAGTATGAAAAAGATGGAGAAGATGAGATCAAAACAGTGGTGTAGCAGGTTGCGAGAGGATTGCGCAAGTGTGCTGGTCTCGTGATGGGAAAGTACGATGAGATAAGATAAGATAAGGAAAAAAGTGAATAAATTGTAACATTACCCTCTTGTTAAGGCAGTCGTCCCGACTGCCCTAGGGTTCGTCTTGTTCATCGCACTGTATGCAGTCTGTTACTTCTTTCTCACTTTCCCTGTGCCAGTAGTCGTCGAGTAAGGTTTTCCATCGTTCTCTGTCGGGTTCTTCTATCCAGAATTTCCTCCCATCTATGTGTTCTACTTGGTAGAACATGCTCCATCCACCAGTCGCTTGGTTTTCACGATAGTCACGGTCGACGATTTGTTTGACTGCTTTTTGGGACCGATCGATCACTCTTCGCATCGTTGCTGATGGTGTACGCTTGGCGAGCTCTTTTTGGTAGTCTTCGATTGCTTCCAGTGCGTTACCCATGTCACTTTCCTGTGTCCATGAATTGTGTTCGCGTGTCCAGCCCTTCCACTTGACGAGATAGTCGGTTATGAGTCGGGATTTTTGTCCTTTCTTCCCTCAGACCCTCCTTGTGCATGAGTCCAGGACTTCTTCGACTTCGTATTCTTCCTCGTCTTCGATGAGGTCTGGGGGTGGAGGTGGTGGTCGTTCTTGGTTTGGAAATGCAGGTGGTGTGTAGGGTGTGAGGAGCTTCTCGTTGAAGCGAGGATGTATTCTCCAGTGTGGGGGGAGTTTGAGCTTGTATGCAGATGCACCGGATTTTTCTAGGATAAGGAAGGGGCCTACTCGTTTGTCATTGAGTTTCTTTTTGGGGCGGGGGAGGTGTAGATGGGTGGCATCAAGCCATACTCGGTCTCCAACAGTGTAATCGACCGCAGCCTTCTTTCCTTTGTCGTACTGCGTTTTCATTCTTCCGGCGGCTTCTTCAAGCGATTCTTTCGCTTGTCGATGGACTTCTTGCATGTGCTCTGTAAATGACTTGGCGGCTGGGTTGGTGAATGGAGTTGTTTGTACTGTGTCGGGGAGTATATGGGGGTTAATTCCGTAGTTCGTGAAGAAGGGGGTCTGGCCGGTAGCTGAGTGAATCCGGTTATTGTGGGTGAAGGCGGCGAGAGAGAGCCATTCGTCCCAATCTGTCTGTCGGTAGTTAACGAATATCTGTAGATATTTGTTAATTTCCTGGTTTGCACGCTCAGTCTGACCGTCTGTCTGCGGATGGAATGCAGTAGAGGCATTTGGGGTTATGTCGAGGAGTTGTAGAAGGGCCATCATGAATTTTGAAATGAATTGGGGTCCCCGATCAGAGATGATGGTTTTGGGCATACCGTGACGGGCGTAGATGTGGTCACGGAGTATCTTGGCCCACCCTTCGGCTGTGAGTTCGGTATTGCATGCTATTGGAACAATTTCTTTCAAGAATCGGTCTACGACTACTAGGATTGCATCGTAGCCGTTGGAGTCGGGTAGTCCAGTTATCATATCGACGGATATGTGAGTCCACGGGGTGGACGGGATTTCGTTGGGATGGAGCGGGTTTGCCCCGGGTTGGGTATTGGTCTTGGTTCGCTGGCATACCTCACAGGCCTTGATGTATTTCTCGATCGTTTGTCTGAGCTTCAGCCACCAGAACTCTCTTTGGACGAGTTCTTGGGTTTTCGCAATTCCAGGATGCCCCGCCATGATGTGGTCGTGATGATTGGCGATGATTTCGCCCCTTAATCTATCATCTCGGGGAACATAGATATGTCCATCATATCGTAGTAGTCCTCCTTCCTCGGTGATTCCTCATTCGTGGTTTAAGGAGGCAGCTATTCCTTGATCCCATTTTTCGTGACTTCGGGTGGCGTCCTTGATCCGTTGATGGATCTCACTGGTGGTGGGCATAATCATAGCTCGGAAGTGCTCGGGTTGAAGGACAACGATGTCATCGTTATCCTTTTTGCCTTGGTCGTGGTCATCTCGACGGCTGAGGAGGTTGGCCTTCCGGTTGGCTGTTCCCGGTTTATGGTGTAAGGTAAAGTGGTACGCGGCCAACTCGGTTACCCATCTAGCCTGGCGGCGATTGAGCTTTTGAGGTTGTCGGAAGTATTGGAGGTTTTGGTGATCCGTCCAAATTTTGAAGTCTTCTGCGGCTCCCATGAGATAATGCCTCCACTCTTCAAGGGCGAGCATTATTGCAAGGAGCTCCTTGTCGTAGATTTTGTAGTTATGTTCCGTGGTGGTGAGAGCCTTCGACAAGAAGGCCACTGGTCTCCACTTTCCTTCGTGCTCCTGGCTAAGGACCGCGCCTATGGCTCCTTCACTGGAGTCGGCTTCTACCCAGAACCTGCCTTTTTCTTGGGGTAGTGCGAGTACCACATCCTCTGCCATCTGTTTCTTGAGCTTCTGGAACGCCTCGTTTTGGGCGGTTCCCCAGATCCAAGGGGCCTTCCCGGTCAATTGAGTCATGGGGCGAATGATTTTTGAATAGTCCTTTATGAATTTCCAATAGAAATTCGTAAAGCCTAGAAAGGATTGTAGTTCCTTCTTCTTGGTCGGGGTTGGCCATTCGGTGATCCCCTTCACTTTGACGGGGTCCATTCAGACCGAACCCTCACTGATGATCACCCCTAGGTACTCCGTCTCGAGGACCTCAAACTCGCACTTCTTGGCTTTTAGGAAGAGTTTGTGCTTCCTGAGGCGTGCTAAGACCCGTTTTACCACTTGTCGGTGTTCCGATAAATCCTTGGAAAAGATTAGGATGTCGTCTAGATAAACCGTAACCTTCCCTTTGTGGATGAGGTCAGAAAATATGTCGTTCATCATCCATTGGAAGGTCGCAGGGGAATTCGTTAGCCCGAAGAACATTACCGTGGGCTCAAATAGTCCACGATTCGTTCTGAAGGCAGCCTTGTGCTCGTCTCCCTGTTTTATCTGGACGTTGTTATATCCCCAGCGTACGTCCAATTTGGTGAAGTACTTGGCGCCATGTAGCTTGTCCATTAGGTCGGCGATCAAAGGGAGGGGGTATCGGTTTTTAATGGTCATCTCGTTCAGCTTCCGATAGTCTTGCACTGGTTGGAGGGAGCTGTCCTTCTTTTTGACGAAGAAAAAGGGGGACTTCGAGGGGCGGATTCTCCCGCTATCTAAGTTCTCGTCGAGGAACTTATCCAGCTCTTCTTGTTCGTTTCGGTTGAGTGGATAGATTTTGCAATTGAGGGTCGCTTGAGCATTCAGGATTAGTTCGATGGCATGGTCCCATGGCTTTCGGTCTGGAAGATCGTCGAAATTCTCTTTCGAGAATAAATCGAGATATTCCCGATACTGGGGTGGTACCATCTCTTCGAGACTTTGCTTCGTTCTCCCCTCGTTCGCTTTCGCGGCTAGGTCGTTGGCGTGATGGACCGCTCGAATTCGGATTTCCTCTTCGAGATTGACCATTAAGATGGTTTCTCCCTCTTCCAGTTCCTCATCCCAGGGGTCTTCGGGGTCTGCGTCGGGGAGGGGAAAGGGATTTCGTTGGCATTGACATCTCACGAATAAGACCTTCCCAGTGGTCCAGTTAATGACTGGATTGTGTTGCTTCAACCAGTCGTGTCCTAGGAAGACGTCCCCTTTGCCTAGGTTGGTTACCCCTAGGTCGATCTGCTTGCTATGCCCCCCGATGTTGAGCCGAAGTTCCACGAAGTGCATAATACTTCCTGCCTTATTTCGTGTGCCGTCGGCATTATATACTGATATGGGGCTGGCAGCTTCTCGGGTGGTCAAGTTGTTCCTTCTGACATAATCCTCGCTTATCGTGCTGCCAGTGCAACCGCTATCTACGAGCGCCTGCACTTTAAGGGTTTCCCGGTTGGTGAGAGTCTCGATCTGGGCGTCGAGAAACAGTTCGCGGATGCCCGAGGTTCTTACACGTCGTTGATACTGAATAGGGCTTCTTAGTTCATGTATTCGGTCAATCGTGGATGAGGGGGGGTCCTCCCGAAGGAGATGCAGAAGTTCAGTATCTATTTCGGGCTGTTTATCTTTACGTGCCCATAGATATAGGGAGGATAAGGCCTCTGCGTCAGTTTGTGCTTCCTTAACTGCCCGAAGGGTCCAACTTGCACCAAATGGTGGGAGCCAGGTGAAGTTCGGGGGGTGGGAAACACTTACTGGGGAGGGTACGGACTGCCTCTCCGCTCACGCTTCTTCGTCTCGCTTCTCTTGAGCCTGTAGATAACATTGATAAGAGGCGTCGTCTTCTTCGTCAGGTACTTCTTCCAGTGTGACCCGTGGTGGCACCGCGCATCCGATGCCGCTTGATTCCATTGTGGGTGTACTGGAGGGTATCGCTCTTCCGATACTTTCGGTTCCTCGTTCCGCTGATCCCGAGAGTCATCGGGATGTCACTTCCCCAGGCGAGGTGTACGCCTTCGCTGGGGGGTGAACATCACTGCTTGCCTTGGCGGGGCTCGGTGTGTCCGGGGTTGGGTCTCGCGTGACTTGTCTCGGGGGGCGAGTGTCCTGGGGGAGCGTACGCGCTTGATCGGGCACGCCGTTTTCCCCGCTACTCCCAAGGGTCGATGGCACCCACGGCCCGTAGTACTTACCCGTCCGGAAGGCGGGAGGTCCAGGAATTTCTTCTGAGGCGAGGGGGGAGGGGGTGACTGGAACAGAAGGCGTTAGCGATCGGAGGAGGGATGAGGTTTGGTCGTTGTCGAGGGGGTTTTTATGGTTTTTCGAAGGCGATTCAGGTTCAGATTGGGAAGTAGTCAAATTGGGTATATTTGAATGCGTGATATGAATATGTGACAAATTGTTACAGGAAGTGGAAGACAGCGCCGCAGGTTCCGACTTCGAATTCCCTATCTGAAAGTCCTGGGCCAAGCAAGTAGAATCACTTACTTGTCGGCCTCGTCTTTTACCTCCTCGACCTTGGTGGTCTTGGCGACCTCTTCTTTCTTGCCTCCCTCTTCTTCGGCTATTTCAATCATGGCCCTCAGCTCCTCTCTGGTAAATCGTCCAGTATGGGCTTCGCGGGGCCGCTTCTTCTTCTCCTTTTTGCAGTCCTTCGATATATGTCCCTTCTCGCCGCAGTTGAAGCACCGACCTTCTCGCTTGAGTCAGTCTATCTCCATCGGCTGTCCGCTTCCTCCGTACGTTGTTCCGGTTCCTGTCTTCTTTTCAGGGGTGGCCGTGCTGCTTCCTGTTCCTTGAGTTTTCAATCGATTGTCGGTTTTCTTCCCATCCCTTCTGTCCCCACTGTGTGCTTGATCGAAGAGCATTCGTCTTTGTCGTTCTTCGTACATGGTGGTGACCTGCTGCTTCCACTGAGGGTAGGTTTCGGGGATGTTGAAGCCAGTGTCGGCAATGGCGTGGGAGTAGCTGTACGGGATCCCTCGTCGTACTGCAGTGACGAGGGGGCCCTGGGCACTCTCATCGCTTCTCCGATTAGCCATCTGGGCTTCCATCTCCAGCTTCTGGAAATACTGATAGGCAGTCATTCCCTCCATACAGAGGTCCATCATCTTCTTTTCATGCACGTCTTCGATGGCTGGGTCCGTGAACCGCTGAGCGAGTAGCTCCGCGAACCGATCCCAGGAAGGATATCGGAATCTTCCTAGGTTGCCGCTAAAGTACTTGTCGACGAGGTTGACCCACCATTCCAGTGCTGGTCCTATAAGGGTGGAGGTGGCGTAGGCTACTCGCTGGGATTCGTAGTGATAGTACGTTTGATAAGTTTCGAAGTAGCTAGTGCATTGGTATAGGAATCTTTTGAGTTCTGAATGCGCTCCATCAAATGGGATTGGTTCCTTGATCAGCGAGGGTTTTATCCCTAGGAAGGGGGCGTTGTCGGCGGCGTTGCCGGAGGGCCATGGGGGTGGGGGTCCAGGGGGCATTCTATCTGGCGGTGGTCTTGGGATCGACCACTGATCTGGGTTATCGTAGGGATCGTCATCTGGATCTCCCCCTGGTCCACCTGGTGGTGGTGCCGGACGGGTGTTCAGATACTTTTTATAGTGGTCTTCGAGTTCTTGGTCCATGCCTTCTTTTTGTTCTCGGAGCTCCTTGGCTTTTGACAGTTCCTTCTCATGTTTGGCTCGTAGCTCGGCGGAGCTAAGTTTTACTGGTTCTGGCTGCTTTCTGGATGGCCCTGCTTCGCCTGACCCGGCGAACAGCCTACTTGTGCCGGGTCGGGGTGCTCGGTCCTGCCTGTGGAGTGGGGGTTCGATGCGGGGTCGGGGAACTTGGTCCTGCCACCGGGGTGGGGGAGCATCGGGGAGGGGACGTGGGTACTCTATGGGCTCTTCGCTCAGCCACTTGTCAGAAGCGTTCCTGGTAGACCTGGGTCTGGTCGGCCAGGGTGCGGTTTCTGCTAGCCTCCTCGGCCAGCTGTCATACTCTTTCGGCCACCTCTCTGTTGGCGGCGAGGTTCTGGAGGGCCCGATCCAAGGTCCCCTCAATCTCCCTCTGCTCGGTGTCGGTTCTGGAACGGAGCGGTGGGCCCTCATAGGGATGGGGGATGGGGCCCTGGAGCTCCCTTTGTAGGGCCTCATGGATTCTTCTTCCCACAATCCTTGGAGTGAGTGGTCGCCTTGTTCCTCCCACCATTCTGTAGTTGGGGCTTATTCCAAGGATGTAATCGTCCATACTGATTGGTAATCCTCCCCTTGCGACGAAGTCTCGTAATCGGACCTCCCATGCGAGGGTGATCCATGGTCCCAGGGCGAGTCTGTCCTGGTTGGAGAGGACTGTCCACTCCATTTCCGGTCCCTCAAGGTTGAGGGGGCTCTCAGCGAATCTTCGCTGGTAACGGTCTCGTTCCCGCTGCTGGTAGTCGATTCGGAGCTGTGTTGCGACGGCGTCCTGCTGGGCCCATGCGGCCCTGCAGAGCCGGTCCCAGTATCTCGTACGTGTTTCGCCTGCCAGTCTAGCACGATTTGCTGTGCTGTAGTATGCATCAACAAGCTCGTGTCGACGTCTCCTTCGCTCTTCTCCCTCCTCATCTTCGTTGCTTGCTGCCTGAGATGAGGACTCTTCCATTCGTATGGTGATGACCTCCGGGGCGGGGAGATCGGGATAGATTCTTCTGGTGCGTCCCCTTTCTCTTCTTGTCTCGGCGAGGAGAGCTGCGGGGGGTCGTATCAGGAGAACGGGTCTGGGCGATAGGATTCTTGCAGGGGGTGGCTCGGTAAGGTGGGGGTCTGGCCTTGTGGGGCCAGGCTCCGGGCTATCTCTATCGTCTCCTGTGAGGTCGCTTCCCATTGCGTAGGCCTCGATAACGTCCTCATAGGAGATGTTCTCAGGCTCGTGACGGGGTATTGCTGGAGGGGTTCTAATGGAAGTATCAGAAGACTCAGTTCGGGTGGTTTGGGATCCCGATAGGATCGACGGGATGACTGGGTCTTCACTGTTTTCACGGATGCCGTGTCATCGGTGGATTTCGGCAGAACCTTGTCCTTCAAGGTCTGCATGAATCCCTTCTTCTGGGGTGGCTGGTCAGGAGGGTCCGACATAGTATCGGGGAAGGTTTGGGTGGTAGGTTCTGATGGGTTGTCTCTGTCGTCGGTGACGTGGACGAATGAATGCTATGGCTGCTAGTGCGAGGACTACGGTTCCTAGCACTACGGATACTATGATGGTTGTTCTGGGGGAGGTGTCGGTAACGATGAGCATTTATCCTCCTTCGGCTGGTGATGGGGAGGTAAAGGTAGGGAAGCTTCAAGCTAACTGTTAGACCCAGGCCAATATTCAGGGGACAAGAGTAGGTCTAAGGCTGTCTCGCATTCGGGCAGTCACCTTAGAGATCTCTGAGGATGTCCAGAATATGGTGGAGGTACAATTAGATAGCTCGTTCAGTGAATGAGTCGGCAAGATAGAGTTGATTAAACTATAGCTTGAAGCTGAGGTTACATAGTGGACATCGCTGTCCTTATATACTAAATATCGGGTCTAATAATAGTATGAAAAAGATGGAGAAGATGAGATCAAAACAGTGGTGTAGTGGGTTGCGAGAGGATTGTGCAAGTGTGCTGGTCTCGTGATGGGAAAGTACGATGAGATAAGATAAGATAAGGAAAAAAGTGAATAAATCGTAACAATACCACTTAGTATATTGCATAGTGTGAAGTGATAGCTTTAGCTAGCAATCCAGAGGCTCAATCCTAGCTCTCAATATTCAAGTACAGTATAGATTGGATAAGTATATATATACAAATCACAAAATCTATGGGTGGATACATTCCATGCATATCATTGTGCCTGTGGATGGCTGTCACAACCCTGGAGAATGTTCTGCTTCCCCATTGGCAGTGGGAATGATGATGCATGCATATGAATATGTAGCATATTGGGAAGTAGGGTGGACTAGGCATGAACTCTGTGGTAGGACATGCCAGGGTGTTTGAACTATTCAAGGATGCCACCATCATCAACGCTATAGTTCAATTAGTGTACATGAATTATTGCCATTGTTGTGATATCTGCTACAAAAATTCTGAGAGTGGACTGGGCACAAGACACTTAGTGTTAGATGGTTTCCAGTATTAGATGTATGGAATGGCATGCCAAGTACCATGCTGAACTAGTGCTATGATAAATGCATGGTCATCAGTTATTGAACAACATAGGATGCCTATTTCTTGTACAGTGATTATTGTCATGTCATTGTAAGAGAGGTAAGAAGGACATAATACAGGGCCCGCATGCCCTAAACTAGCTTAATGGTAGAAAACTCTTAGACTACCTGCCACTGTAGAGAAACAATGCCATCCAGGACAGCAAAAGGTGCATGCAATTTGGTGGATCAAGGTTCATTATCTAACACAGTTGGTGGTACTTCTCTCTGACGGATGGCAGGATAATGAAGATCTGATTCATACATTCATCCCTTTGACCAATGGGAATGGTTTGAAGCTTGAATTGCATAGGCAGGCTCTGAGTGAGTGCAGTGTGGAGAAGATTGGGGACTTTCACCAGTATATCCAGAGGAAGAACATATGGAGGCCCTTTCCCTGGCAGAAGAAAATATACCTTAGGCAGAGAATGACCATAGCAATCAAGGGAGACGTGGTCTCTGAGTTGAAGGACTGGGCAGACTGGGTGATGACCATAGGATAGGAATGACATTATGGTCCCCATCAACACATGTCATTGTACCATTTCAATGCATCTAATAAAAGTAAAGTTCACTGAATACAGCCTGTGCACAAGGGCAAAACAAAGTTCAATTGAATCCCAACATTGTTCTGTGGTATATCATATTTGTCCTTATTGTTTCCTTTGTTTTCAAAAACAAGGCAAAGTTGGCTTTGTTTATTCTGAAATATATTGGTGAGTGGCGAGTTTTTGAGCTGTCTTACCAACTACTCCAACAACCTTTCACTAGCATCATGTTGGCCATGTTTACCAATGGCAAGGGCAATACTGCTCCTGACCATGATCCATTGGTCATGCCATGGCGTGAGTGTGCTGACTGCCTGACCTTGATGGATGAGCAAACGAAGTGGCTCAATAAGCAAGCAATGCTGGGTTACACCCAAGCCTTTTCTGAGGTGTCAGCCAAGTCTTCCAACACTACGCACCTTCATGGACCAGGCATTGAATACATCCAGAAGTATGTGCTGAATGACTTTTTGGAGAAATTCTGGACACCAGACACTGAGCCCAGCACCCATTTGGTCCTTGATGCACCTGGCACATGTATGCCAGTGTAGACCCAATAAAAATTGCATTTTCCTACTTAATTATGCTGTGGAGTAATGGCTAAAGTAAGGATACCACTTTGCTGGTAACTGGCTAGGACAGGTAATAAGTTCTATCTAACTGCCCAGTGAGAAGCTGAAAGGACTTAGTCAAATAATCCAGAAGTACAATAGTGCCTGGAGAACTTAGAAATGAGTGCCAGCATAACACTACCAGGCACAATACCACATGTATGGGATTTGCCAGGATCAGCATGTTGCACACGTGTTATTGGCTTTATTTGGCAAGAAAGTAAGATTACCTAGCTAACAGGCTGGAATCATAAAATGGTTCTACCTGGTAAGGCTGTGGAAGGTGGTAATGACAACATAGGTGCAGGTAATGGCATCTGAGCATGTGATGCTCTCCCAGTAAGAAAAACTTGCCAAGGCAAGGTCCAAGACTTACCTGGAAAGGTATCATACCTTGATCGGAGAATGCAGTCATGTGTCATGACCAAGCATTAGTCAGACAGGATGGGAGGATTACTTTATATCATGTAATGTACTAAGAGTTTGTATTTCTCTTTAAATAGCTCAACCTGGTAGTATAAAAGTAGATAGAATTGGGTAGCCGGGCAAGTCTTCTGGCCCCCAGCTATGGTAGTAATACCTGCAGGATCTAGGTTAGAGCTTTGAGTCCTAGACTCACCAGTATAGAAAGTATTTAATGATTAAGTTTGTGTTTACAAGTGCCCCAGAAAGAACCAGAATTGTATTGTGTCCCAGTATCAGTCAGTCAGCCAGTTCTGAGGCTTTGCAATTCAGTGCAGAAATCAATATCCCAGTGGATATTGGTGCCAGTGTTTCAGAAATTTAGAGTCCCAGACTCTGTAAACCTTTGCCTGGTCAGACCAGACCTTTAAAATCTATATATTGTGTAACCCAGGAAACTACCAAAGTACAAAGCTCATCACTAAAGACCTTACTCTGCCCCCACAAACTTGCTGGGTTAAGAGATGGGTGTGTTTTGAGGGTGTGCACTAGTTCAGCTGTACACTTCTGCACCGTCGCCAGCCCTTTCATCCTCCAGGTATGTAGTAGCTACCCTATACAAGTTTATTTCTGATTATGCCTACAGAAGGTGACAAAGTACCTCAACAACCACTACAAGAAGTATTTGAACAAATGCAAGTTCAATCCTCATACACAGCCCCACCCAATCCAATGAACGAACATGACAGAACAATTTCAAGAGGCCCAGAGGAACGATATTTGAGTGGAAGTGACCAGACGCTGGGGTGATGACATTATACCCAGCAAAGTGAGGCTGGATGTTTTTTGAGAGGCATCTGTGGCACTATGGGATGCTCTGCATGATGAGGCAAAAGCAAAATACCAAGCTATGGCTGATGAGGCAAGCAAGCAGGCAGGTCAGCCACCTGATTTAGCAGAGATTTATTGGTTTATAGTATTCTTCCCTTCATTTATAGTTTGTGGTCCTGACAATTCTTTGACACAGAAACCAGCCTCTCGTTGGTGAGGCCACACAATCTTTGTTGGAACATCTCATAGGATTCAGGCAGGGTCAGCTCGGCAAGGTGGCATGGGTGGTTCATTGCATGTATGAGGATGAAGAGTGGAATGTACACTGAATTGAGTATGTCTTTTCTTCGTTCTCATTGGAGATTCTATCCTGATGCATGAATATAGTGTCAAGGTGCATTCCAAGTCTAAGACTTGGGCATCAGTACCTAGTAAAGACCTGGATTCCAAAGAATTCTTGAATGCTGTATCTTGATGGGCTTCTCAGGGATTTGCAGGTATGATATCGTTTTTGTGAGCAATTAATCATATTGTGACTAAACATGGAAACAGAGGATGTAACCACAGTGCCTAGTGAAGAGCAGTGCCAAGCAAAAACTAAATCCACTGAGAATACATTGGAGAAACCACAGAACACGAGATCCCCCCATGCCACCACCACCACTGAAACAGAGATGACAACAAGCATGAAGCAAACACAGGGTCCAGAAAAGACATTGAAGAAACTGTCAATGGCAGGAGCAGCATCGCGCATTTGTTATTGTCGATGACAATGGCAAGGATGTGTAACGAGCATGCCATGGAACCCAGGACATTGACTCAATCAACACCGACTCATTCATCAGAAACCGTTGGACTCTGGTTTCTATTCTATTTCATATTTCCATTTCATTTATTAATTTCACATATTTCATTTATCACACCTAGAATCCGCTACAGTAGCGAGTAGGTGTTATATCGGAGTCCACGGAATACTCAACTCCTCCAGATACAGAATATTCCAGACTTATATTATTCTAGCCTCTGATTCCTCAGACTCCACCCTAGTATATAAACTGTAAAACTAGCAGTACATACCTTAGTTCGAATATCAACTTGG
The DNA here is from genome assembly GCA_030407015.1 of Armillaria fumosa. Lineage (NCBI taxonomy): Eukaryota > Fungi > Basidiomycota > Agaricomycetes > Agaricales > Physalacriaceae > Armillaria > Armillaria fumosa. The sequence goes on along the minus strand of JAUDYM010000020.1, from coordinate 720,296 downwards.
TTTAGCCCAATACTCTCATACTCACTATCTCTGGCCTTCAAGCCTAATCTCTTACTATAAGTCTGCGGACTCCGACTCTGTCAGGACTTCATCTTGATCCCACAGACTCCATTCGTAATCTATCTTAGGGCTATGACCCAAGGGTGACATTGCTAATAGCTTTGCCAAGCCCATGCACTCCATGGACTCCTTGGCATGCATTCTAATCCTTTCATCTATTGGCACAATCCTAACAGTATATTCGAACTCAAACCCTTGAGTCGAAATTTTTAGGCATGTCTACCATCCTTCTCGAACAAACCGAGACTACTCAGTCCTCCACAGACCCTAAACCCACTTTCTCTATGAACGACATTCCCCAATCCGCCTCCAAAGGAGATCAACACCTTTTTGGTGAGGACTCCGCATCCACCAGCCATTCCTGTAGGGAAACCTACACCCATAATGGTTTTACCCAATGACAACCCATCCCAGGAATCAATCCCGATCCCTTCAACCTCAATCTCACCCCCGGACCCTCGGAATCCATCTCAGGTGGCTATGGCAACTACTGAAACAATCCCCCATGGACTCCGATTCCTAACCTGTGCTATACCTTCCCTGTTCAAAATGAAGAGGAAACTGGCGGTGACTTGGAGGATGAGATTGACTCCCCTAGTAACCGCAGCTTATGCCTTCTGTGGAGCAACGATAATCGCTGACCTGGTGGTGGCCCACCTAATCCTGGTGGCCCTGGAGGACCTGGTGGACCTGGTGGTAATCCTCCCAATCCTCCTAACCGTTCTAATAACGATGAAGCCATGGTCAGGGATCTCTTCAACCTTCTCCGTGGCCTCACCAACCAAGTCAATAATCCTCCACAACACCCAATATGCACCAAGGTCAAGGAGCCTGATACTTTTGATGGCTCAGACCCACAGAAACTGAAGGCATTTATCGTTTCCCTCCAGTTGAACTTTAACGACAGGCCCGACACTTTCCGCGCTGATGCCTCAAAAGTCAACTATGCCATCTCCTTTCTTTCCGGTATCACCCTCGATTGGTTTGAACCGGATATCCTTCACCCTAACCACACTAATCCTCCTGCCTGGGCATACTCCTATGCTGCCTTTCTTGTGGAACTCCGGACTAACTTTGGTCTGTTCGATGCCATCGGAGACACTGAAGATGAGTTGGAAAACCTTCGGATGCACAATGGAGACCGGATTATGAAGTATATAGTCCATTTCAATCAACACGCTTCTATCGTCAGCTATGGTGACAATTCCCTGTGCCATGCATTTTACCATGGACTTTGCTCGCAGATTAAAGATGATATGGCCCACCACAGTAAGCCCGATAACCTCCATGACATGCATACCCTTGCACAGGAACTCGACGCTCACTATTGGACTTGGAAGGCCGAAATTTTGCATGAAAATCATGATAAACCTTCCTCCTCATCTTCCTCCTCCAAACCTAAGGGTTCGGGTTCAAACACGAGCTCTTTGTATTCCGCGGTGCCCAAGTCTTATGGATCCAATACCATGGGCTCTGCCTCCACCTACCAGCCCTCTTCCTCTTCCTCTTCCTCTTCCTCATCTGCCAAGAAGCCCTATGCTGACAAGCTAGGCAAAGATGGCAAACTCACTCCTGAGGAAAAAGAACACCACTGGAAGAACAACCTCTGTATGTTCTGTGGTAGCAAACACAAGACTGAGGACTGCAATAAGCACAAGTCCATGGCATCCGCTCGTGCTCGCACTGCAGAGGTTTTAGAGCCTCCTGCCTCTACTGATCCTGCTTCCATGGAGTCGGAAAAATAGAGAGCAGCCCTGTTTCCTCTGTGCAAGGACAGGGTTGCATTGACTGTCATTGCACCTTGGAGATTGTAACCCTCAATGCTGCCGCTCTTTCAACCCATTCACTAACTGTATCACTATCATCCAAATTCGGTTCTGGATTGGAACCCAATGGATCCCCTATTACCATTATCCTTTGTTTTCTTGCTCTTGTTGATTCTGGTTCAAGTCATTGTTTTATTGACTCCAAATATGTTGAGGATCATAATCTCCCTACCAAATCCATCCCTGCTGTTCAACTTCGGCTTCTTGACGGCTCTGCCAGATCTCACATTTCCCAATCCATTACTCTCTCCATATGGTTTCTGTCAGGAGATGTCATTCCTATTGACTTCTATGTCACATGTCTTGATTCATCCTGTAACATTGTTCTGGGATACAACTGGCTTTCCCGCTACAATCCATTGATTGACTGGGCAAAGCACAGTATCACTTTCTGTTCAAAGCTATTTGATGCTTCTATTCCTACTAGCGCTTCCATGGCTACCGACACACATGTGCCAGCCCGCTCAGACCCTTCAGGTCCAATTCCATCATCCAAACCCACTCCGAGATCCCAACAGACTCCGCCACCATATGAGCCCATCTACTCATCCTTCCATCCCATCATTCTCTACTTTGGTTTCACTGAAGATTTCAATTATTTCCATGGCTGCTTTTGTACGAGCTTGCACAGAAGAAGGTGCCCAACAGTACACCCTACAACCTTCTATGCCAAGTGTTAGTGGTCAAGCTGCCTCTGCGGCCCCCATGGATTTATCTGATATCCCACCGGAGTACCATGACTTTGCTGATGTGTTCAGTGATTCCCTCTCAGAGAAATTACCTGAGCATCATCCTTATGACCTTAAGATCAATCTTGAGGAAGGCACTTCTCCTCTGCTCGGCCCCATCTATTCCCTCTCTGAATTCGAACTAAAAGCCTTATGTGAATTTATCGACAATAATGTCTGTAATGGTTTCATCTCTCCCTCACGTTCTCCCCACGGAGCCCTGGTACTCTTTGTCAAAAAGAAAACCGGCGAACTAAGGCTCTGTGTTGATTTCCGTGGCCTGAACAAGATCACGAGAAAAGACCGTTATCCACTTCCCCTCATTTCTGACCTACTTGACTCCATGCGTTCTGCATGCCTATACACAAAACTTGACCTTTGCCATGCTTATCATCTAGTCCATATAGCTGAAGGAGATGAATGGAAAACCACATTCCGTACCTGTTATGGATCTTTTGAATGGCATGTCATGCCATTTGGACTTACCAATGCTCCTGCGGCTTTCCAACGCTTTGTCAATGATGTTTTTTCAGATATGCTTGATGTTTCCGTCATCGTCTATCTCGACGATATTCTCATCTACTCCGACGATCCTGCGGAACACCAAAAACACATGCATGAGGTCCTACGCAGGCTTAGAGCTAACAGGCTCTACTGTCATGGATCCAAGTGCGAATTTCATCAGGATTCCATGGAATATCTAGGCTATATCCTCTCTCCTGAAGGCTTACATATGTCCGAAGACAAAGTCAAGGCTATTGTCGATTGGCCGGTCCCATGGAAGGTCAAAGATATCCAATCATTCCTTGGTTTTGCTAATTTCTATCGCCGTTTTATCTATGAATACAGCAAGATTGTGTTGCCCCTAACACGTCTCACTCGCAAGGGTATTCCGTGGAAATTCAATGACAAATGCCTGGCTGCATTTAATGAGTTGAAGCAAGCATTTACTCATGCCCCTATCCTTACCCACTGGATTCCCAACCATCAGCTTGTCATGGAAACCGATGCCTCCGACTACGCTATTGCTGCCATCCTTTCTATTTACCTTGAGGATGGTGAAATTCACCCTATTTCCTTCTTGTCCCACAGTCTCCATGGAGCTGAGCTCAATTATGATACCCATGATAAAGAGCTTCTAGCCATTTTTGAAGCCTTTAAATATTGGCATCACTACCTTGAAGGCTCTGCGGATTCCATCGATGTCATCACAGACCATAAGAACCTTGAGTATTTCTCTACTACCAAGATTCTTACTTGACGACAAGTTTGCTGGTCCGAATTCCTTTCCCAGTTCAACCTAGTAATCTGGTTCTGACTGGGTAAGCTTGGTGGGAAACCGGATGCACTCACTAGACAATGGGACATCTACCCTAAAGAGGGGGATAGTCAATATGCTCAAGTCAATCCCCACAATTTCCACCCTGTATTTACCCAAGAACAACTTTCCACTTCTCTCCACGCTACTTTTCTTGAAGGTCCCATACTCCACGCTAGTGCTATCATGGATGTGGACAAGCTCCACTCTGATATCAAGCAAGCACAACCCATGGATTCCACGTTAACCAAAGGTTTTTGTCTTGCTTCTTTCTCTTCCAATTCCTCCTGGTGGTCCATGGACGAGTCAGGAATACTCCGCCTTGACAATTGCATCTACATCCCAGACTCCATGGATCTCCATCTTTGTGTCTTATAGAACAATCATGATCATATCTTGGCAGGTCATTTCAGTCAAAATCGGACACTTTAACTAGTCCAAAGGAATTATACCTGGCCACAGATGCATGAATTTGTTCACCACTATGTTAAGTCTTGCACTACTTGTGGTCATAACAAAACACCTAGACACCATCCATTTGGCTTACTCAAACCCTTGCCTGTACCGGAATGCCCATGGGATTCAATCTCCATGGATTTCATTAAACAACTTCCGGATTCCAACAGATTCACTGCGATTCTTGTCATCGTCGACCGTGCAAGCAAGCAAGCCATTTTTATACCCATTCATGATACCATTAATTCTGTGGATCTCGCACAGCTTTTTGTTACCCATGTCTTTTCCAAGCATGGTGTCCCAAATCACATCACTTCTGACCGCGGATCCGAATTTGTTAGACCCGGACCAATATTCAGGGGACAAGGGTAGGTCTAAGGCTGTCTCGCATTCGGGCAGTCACCTTAGAGATCCCTGAGAAGTCCAGAATATGGTGGAGGTACAATTAGATAGCGTTTCAGCGAGTGAGTCGGCAAGTAGAGTTATATAAACTATAGCTTGAAGCTAAGGTTACATGGTAGAGTTAGCGACTCTTATATACTAAACGTCGGGTCTAATAATAGCATGAAAAAGATGGAGAAGATGAGATCAACCTAGGTGGTGCAGCGGGTGGCAAGAGGATTGTGCAAGTGTGCTGGTCTTGTGATGGGAAAGTACAATGAGATAAGATAAGATAAGATAAGGAAAAAAGTGAATAAATCGTAACATTACCCTCTTGTTAAGGCAGTCGTCCCGACTGCCCTAGGGTTCGTCTTGTTCATCGCACTGTATGCAGTCCGTTACTTCCTTCTCACTTTCCTTGTGCCAGTAGTCATCGAGTAAGGTTTTCCATCGCTCTCTGTCGTGTTCTTCTATCCAGAATTTCCTCCCATCTACGCGTTCTACTTGGTAGAACATGCTCCATCCACCAGTCGCTTGGTTTTCACGATAGTCACGGTCGACAATTTGTTTGACTGCTTTTTGGGATCTATCGATCACCCTTCGCATCGTTGTTGATGGCGTATGCTTGGCGAGTTCCTTTTGGTAGTCTTCGATTGCTTCCAGTGCATTGCCCATGTCGCTTTCCCATGTCCATGAATTGTGTTCTCGCATCCACCCCTTCCACTTGACGAGATAGTCGGTTATGAGTCTGGATTTTTGTCCTTTCTTCCCTCGGACTCTCCTCGTGCATGAATCCAAGACTTCTTCGACTTCATATTCTTCCTCGTCTTCGATGAGGTCTGGGGGTGGGGGTGGAGGTCGTTCTTGGTTTGGAAATGCGGGTGGTGTATAGGGTGTGAGGAGCTTCTCATTGAAGCGGGGATGTATTTTCCAGTGTGGGGGAAGTTTGAGCTTGTATGCGGATGCGCCGGATTTCTCTAGGATAAGGAAGGGGCCTACCCGTTTGTCATTGAGCTTCTTTTTGGGGCGAGAGAGGTGTAGATGGGTGGCGTCAAGCCATACTCTGTCTCCAACAGCGTAGTCGACAGCAGCCTTCTTCCTCTTGTTGTACTGCATTTTCATCTTCCCTGCGGCTTCTTCAAGCGACTCTTTCGCTTGTCGATGGACTTCTTGCATAAGTTCTGCAAACGACTTGGTGGCTGGGTTGGTGAATGGAGTTGTTTGTATCGTGTTGGGGAGTATGCGGGGGTTAATCCCGTAGTTCGTGAAGAAGGGAGTCTGGCCGGTAGCTGAGTGAATATGGTTATTGTGGGCGAAGGCGGCGAGAGCGAGCCATTCATCCCAATCTGTCTGTCGGTAGTTAACGAAGATCCGGAGGTATTTGTTAATTTCTTGATCTGCGCACTCAGTCTGACCGTCTGTCTGTGGATGGAACGTGGTGGAGGCGTTTGGGGTTATGTCGAGGAGATGTAGGAGGGCCATCATAAATTTTGAAACGAACTGGGGTCCCTGGTCGGAGATGACAGTTTTGGGCATGCCATGATGGGCATAGATGTGGTCGCGGAGAATCTTGGCCCATCCTTCGGCTGTGAGTTCGGTGTTACATGCTATGGGGACGACTTCCTTTGAGAATTGGTCTACGACTACTAGAATTGCATCGTAGCCGTTCGAGTCGGGCAATCCGGTTATCATATCGATGGATATGTGAGTCCATGGGGTGGACAGGACTTCATTGGGATGGAGTGGATTTGCCCCAGGTTGGGTATTGGTCTTGGTTCGCTGGCATACCTCACAGGCCTTGATGTACTTCTCAATCATTTGTCTGAGCTTCGGCCACCAGAACTCCCTTTGGATGAGTTCTTGGGTTTTCGCAATTCCAGGATGTCCCGCCGTGATGTGGTCGTGATGGTTGGCGATAATTTTGCCCCTCAACTTGTCGTCATGTGGGACATAAACGTGCCCATTGTATCGTAATAAGCCTCCTTCTTCGGTGATTCCTCGTTCATGATTTAAGGAGGCGGCTATTCCTTGATCCCATTTTTTGTGACTTCGGGTGGCGTCTTTGATCCGTTGATGGACCTCGTCCATGGTTGGCATGATCAGGGCCTGGAAATGTTCGGGTTGGAGGACAATGACGTCATCGTTATCCTTCCTTCCTTGGTCATGGTCATCCCTGCAGCTGAGGAGGTCTGCCTTCCGGTTGGTGGTACCCGGCTTGTGATGGAGAGTGAAGTGGTACTCGGCTAGCTCGGTTACCCATCTAGCTTGTCGGCAGTTGAGTTTCTGGGGTTGTCAGAAATATTGGAGATTTTGGTGATCTATCCAGATCTTGAAGTCTTCTGTGGCCCCCATGAGGTAATGTCTCCACTCTTCAAGGGCGAGCATTATTGCGAGGAGCTCTTTGTCATAGATTTCGTAGTTGCGCTCCGTGGTGGTGAGTGCCTTGGACAGGAATGCAACTGGCCTCCACTTTCCTTCATGTTCTTGGCTGAGAACCGCGCCTATAGCTCCTTCGCTAGAGTCGGCCTCTACTCGGAATCTTCCCTTTTCTCGCAGTAGAGCGAGTACAACATCCTCTGCCATTTGTCTTTTAAGCTTCTGGAATGCCTCATTCTGGGCGGCCCCCCATATCCAAGGGGCCTTTCCAGTCAGTTGGGTCATCGGGTGAATGATTTTTGAGTAGTCCTTTATGAACTTCCGATAGAAGTTCGTAAAGCCTAAAAAGGATTGTAGTTCCTTCTTCTTGGTAGGAGTTGGCCACTCGGTAATCCCTTTTACCTTTATGGGATCCATTCGGACCGATCCTTCGCTAATGATCACCCCCAAGTACTCCGTCTCGAGGACTTCGAATTCGCACTTTTCGGCTTTCAGGAAGAGTTTGTGCTTTCGAAGGTGAGCTAATACCCTTCTGACTATCTGACGATGTTCTGATAGGTCCTTCGAGAAGATCAAGATGTCATCTAGGTAAATGGTGACTTTCCCTTCGTGAATGAGGTTGGAGAATATGTCGTTCATCATCCACTGGAAGGTCGCGGGGGAGTTTGTTAGTCCAAAGAACATCACCGTGGGTTCGAATAATCCCCGATTCACCCTGAAGGCGGCCTTGTGTTCATCTCCCTGCTTGATTCGAACATTGTTATAGCCCCAGCGTACGTCCAATTTAGTGAAATACTTGGCACCGCATAGTTTATCCATTAGGTCGGCGATGAGGGGAAGGGGATATCGGTTTTTAATGGTCATCTCGTTTAATTTCCAATAGTCTTGTACTGGTTGAAGGGAACTGTCCTTCTTTTTGACGAAGAAGAAGGGGGACACGAAAGGGGATTTGGAGGGGCGGATCCTTCCACTATCTAGGTTCTCATCGAGGAATTTGTCCAGTTCTTCCTGCTTGTTCCGATTGAGAGGATATATCTTACAGTCAAGGGTCACCTGGGCATTGGGGATTAGCTCAATCACATGGTCCCACGGTTTTCGGTTCGGGAGGTCATCGAAGTTTTCTTTTGAGAAGAGGTCGAGATAGTCCCGGTATTGGGTTGGCACCATCTCTTCCAGACTTCGCTTTGTCTTTCCCTCATTCGCTTTTGCTGCTAGGTCGTTAGCATGGTGAACCGCTCGGATCCTGACTTCCTCTTCTAGGTCGACCATCAGGATCGTTTCTCCCTCTTCTAATTCTTTGTCCCAGGGATCCTCGGGGTCGGGGTCGGGGAGCAGGAAGGGATTTCGCTGGCACTGGCATCTGGCGAATATGACCTTCCCGGTGGTCCAGTTGATGACCGGGTTGTGCCGCTTCAACCAGTCGTGTCCCAGGAAGATGTCTTCCTTGCCTAAGTTGGTTATCCCTAGGTCGATGCGCTCGCTGTGCCCTCCGATATTGAGCCGGAGTTCCACAAAGTCCGTAATACTCCCTGCCTTGTTCTGAGTGCCGTCGGCATTGTATACCAAAATGGGACTGGCCGCTTTTCGGGTGGTCAGGTTGTTTTTCTTAACATAGTCCTCGCTTATTGTGCTGCCGGTACAGCTGCTGTCTATGAGTGCCTGGACCTTGAGCATTTCTCAGTTGGTGAGAGTCTCAATCTGGGCTTCGAGAAATAGTTCTCGAATGCCCGAGGTCCTTACACGCCGTTGATATCGAATGGGGGTTCTCAACTCATGTACTCGGTCGATAGCAGAGGAGGGGGGTTCTTTCCGAAGGAGCTGGAGCAGGTCGATATCTATTTCAGATTGTTTATCCTTATGCGCCCAAAGATACAGGGAGGATAATGCTTCTGCATCAGTTCATGCCTCCCTAACCACCCGAAGAGTCCAGTCCGCACCAAATGGTGGGAGCCAGGTGAAGTTCGGGGGGTGGGAAACACTTACTGGGGAAGGTATGGGCTGCCTCTCCGCTTGTGCTTCTTCGTCTCGCTTCTCTTGCGCCTGTAGATAACGTTGATAAGAGGCGTCATCTTCTTCGTCAGGTACTTCTTCCATCGTGACTCATGATGGCGCCATGCATCCAACACCGCTTGATTTCATTGGGGGCATACTAGAGGGCGCTGATCTTCCAGCGCTTTCGGTTCCCCATTCCGCTGATCCCGAGAGTCGTTGGGATGTCGCTTCCCCAGGCGAGGTGTATGCCTTGGCTGGGGGGCGAGCATCACCGCTTGCCTTGGCGGGGCTCGGTGTGTCCGGGGTTGGGTCTCGCGTGACTTGTCTTGGGGGAGCGTACATGCTTGATCGGGCACGCCATTTTCCCCGCTACTCCCGAGGGTCGATGGCACCCATGGCCTGTAGCACTTACCCGTCCGGAAGGCGGGAGGTCCAGGAATTTCTTCTGAGGCGAGGGGGAGGAGGTGACTGGAACAGAAGGCATTAGCGATCAGAGGAGGGATGAGGTTCGATTGTTGTCGAGGGGGTTTTTATTGTTTTTCGAAGGCGATTCAGGTTCAGATTGGGAAGTAGTCAAATTGGGTATATTCGAATGCGTGATATGAATACGTGACAAATTGTTACAAGAAGTGGAAGACGGCGCCGCAGGTTCCGACTTCGAATTCCCTATCTGAAAGTCCTGGGCCGAGCAAGTAGAATCGCTTACTTGTCGGCCTCGTCTTTTACCTCCTCGACTTTGGTGGTCTTGGCGACCTCTTCCTTCTTGTCTCCTTCTTCGGCTATTTCAATCATGGCCCTCAGCTCCTCTCTGGTAAATCGTCCAGTACGGGCTTCACAGGGCCTCTTCTTCTTCTCCTTCTTACAGTCTTTTGATAGGTGCCCTTTTTCGCTGCAGTTGAAGCACCGACCTTCTCGTTTGAGTCGGTCTATGTCCATCGGCTGTCCACTTCCTCCGTATGTCATTCCAGTTCCCATCTTCTTTTCTGGGGTTGCCGTGCTACTTCCCATGCCTTGGGGCTTCGACCGATTGTCGGTCTTCTTCCCATCCCTTCTGTCCCCTCCATGTGCTTGATCAAAGAGCAGTCGCCTTTGTCGCTCCTCGTACATGGTGGTGACCCGCTGCTTCCATTGAGGATAGGTTTCGGGGATGTTGAAGCCGGTGTCGGCAATGGTGTGGGCGTAGCTGTATGGGATCCCTCGTTGTACTGCTGTGACGAGTGGGCCTCAGGCGCTTTCATCGTGTCTTCGATTTGCCATCTGGGCCTCCGTTTCCAACTTCTGGAAGTACTGATAGGCGGTCATTCCCTCCATGCGGAGGTCCATCATCTTCTTCTCGTGGACGTCTTCGATGGCTGGATCCGTGAAGCACTGGGCGAGTAGCTCCACAAATCTATCCCATGAAGGGTATCAGAACCTCCCAAGGTTCCCGCTAAAGTATTCGTCGACGAGGTTGACCCACCATTCCAGAGCTGGCCCAATAAGGGCGGAGGTGGCGTAGGCTACCCACTGGGACTCATAGTGGTAGTACGTCTGATAGGTCTCGAAATAGCTGGTGCATTGATATAGGAACCTTTTAAGTTCCGAATGCATCCCATCGAATGGAATGGGTTCTTTGATTAGCGAGGGTTTTATCCCTAGGAAGGGGGCGTCGTCTGCTGCGTTGCCTGAGGGCCATGGGGGCGGCGGTCCAGGAGGCATTCTGTCAGGTGGTGGTCTCGGAATCGACCATCAATCTGGATTGTCATAGGGGTCATCATCTGGGTCTCCTCCTGGTCCCCCGTGTGGTTGTGAAGGGCGGGTGTTTGGATATTTTTTGTAATGCTCCTCAAGTTCTTGGTCCATACCTTCCTTCTGTTCCTGGAGCTCTTTAGCCTTTGCTAACTCCTTTTCATGCTTGGCTCGTAGTTCGGCGGAGCTTAGCTTTACCGGCTCCGGTTTTTTTCCTGATGGCCCTGCTTCTCCTGCTCCTCCTGATCCGGTGAACAGCCTACTTACGCCGGGTCGGGGTGCTCAGTCCTGCCTGCAGAGAGGAGGTTCTGCGGCACGGGGTCGGGGTACTTGGTCCCACCTGCGGGGAGGGGGAGCATTGGGGAGGGGACGTGGGTACTCTCCTGGCCCTTCGTTTGGCCACTTGTCAGAAGCGCTCCTGGTACTCTTGGGTTTGGTTGGCCAGGGCGCGGTTTCTGCTAGTTTCTTCGGCCAACTGCCATACTCTCTCGGCCACATCTCTGTTGGCGGCGAGGTTCTGCAAGGCCCAATCCAGGGTCCCCTCAATCTCCCTCTGCTCGGCGTCGGTTCTGGAATGGAGCGGCGGGCCCTCATAGGGACGGGGGATGGGGCCCTGAAGCTCTCTTCATAGGGCCTCGTGGATTCCTCTTCCCACGGTCCTTGGAGTGAGTGGTCGCCTTGTTCCTCCCACCATTCTGTAGTTGGGGGAGGTTCCAATGATGTAATCGTCCATACTGACCGGTAATCCCCCTCTTGCGACGAAGTCTCATAATCGGACCTCCCATGCGAGGGTGATCCATGGTCCCAGGGTGAATCTGTCCTGGTTGGAGAGGACTGTCCACTCCATTTCCGGTCCCTCAAGGTTGAGGGGGCTCTCCGCAAATCTTCGCTGGTAGCGGTCTCGTTCCCGCTGCTGGTAGTCAATTCGGAGCTGTGTAGCGACGGCGTCCTGCTGGGCCCATGCAGCCCTTCGGAGCCGGTCCCAGTATCTGGTATGCGTTTCGCCTGCCAGTCTAATATGATTTGCTGTGCTGTAGTATGCATCAACAAGCTTGTGTCAACGTCTCCTTCGCTCTTCTCCCTCCTCATCTTCGATACTTGCTGCCTGGGATGAGGACTCTTCCGTTTGTATGGTGATGACCTCCGGGGCGGGGAGGTCGGGGTAAATTCTTCTAGCACGGCCCCGGTCTCTTCTTGTCTCGGCGAGGAGAGCCGTGGGGGGTCATATCGGGAGAACGGGTCTGGGCGATAGGATTCTTGTAGGGGGTGGCTCGGTAGGGATGGGGTCTGGCCTTGTGGGGCCAGGCTCCGGGCTATCTCTTTCATCTCCTGCGAGGTCACTTCCCATTGCGTAGGCCTCGATAACGTCCTCATAGGAGACGTTCTCAGGCTCGTGGCGGGGTATTGCTGGAGGGGTTCTAGGGGAAGTATCAGAGGACTCAGTTCGGGTGGTTTGGGATCCCGATAGGATCGACAGGATGACCGGGTCTTCACTGTCTTCATGGATGCTGCGTCGTCGGTGGATTTCGGTAGAACCTTGTCCTTCAAGGTCTGCATGAATCCCTTCTTCAGGGGTGGCTGGTCAGGAGGGTCCGACATAGTATCGGGGGAGGGTCGGATGGTAGGTTCTGATTGGTTGCCTTTGTTGCTGGCGTCATGGGCAGATAAAGGCTATAGCTATTAGTGCGAGGATTATGGTTCCTAGCACTGTGGATACTATGATGGTTGTTCTGGGGGAGGTGTCGGTAACGATGATCATTTATCCTCCTTCGGCTGGCGATGGGGAGGTAAAGGTAGGGAAGCTTCAAGCTAACTGTTAGACCCAGACCAATATTCAGGGGACAAGGGTAGGTCTAAGGCTGTCTCGCATTCGGGCAGTCACCTTAGAGATCCCTGAGAAGTCCAGAATATGGTGGAGGTACAATTAGATAGCGTTTCAGCGAGTGAGTCGGCAAGTAGAGTTATATAAACTATAGCTTGAAGCTAAGGTTACATGGTAGAGTTAGTGACTCTTATATACTAAACATCGGGTCTAATAATAGCATGAAAAAGATGGAGAAGATGAGATCAACCTAGGTGGTGCAGCGGATGGTGAGAGGATTGCGCAAGTGTGCTGGTCTCGTGATGGGAAAGTACGATGAGATAAGATAAGATAAGATAAGGAAAAAAGTGAATAAATCATAACAGAATTTGCCTCCCAATTCATGTGTGCCCTCGCCAAGGCTCTCGATATGGAACTTCACTTCACTTCTGGTTATCACCTGGAGGCTGACAGACAAACTGAATGCACTAACCAAACCCTTGAACAATACATCCGTATCTATTGCTCATATCAACAAGACAATTGGGATACCTTACTACCCATTGCCGAATTCTCATACAATAATGCTCCTAATGCCTCCACCGGAATCTCTCCATTCTTCGCTAATAAGAGATACCATCCTAGTATCACAGTGTATCCTGAATGTGATATCGCCTCCACTCGGGCCCATGACTTTGTAGTCAACCTTGACGATCTTCACCAATTCTTATGAGATGAAATTACTCATGCTCAGTCTCGCTACAAATTCCAAGCAGATAAACGATGGTCTCCAGCCCCAGATTTCAAAGTAGGTGACAAAGTCTACCTCAGTTCTAAGCACATTAGAACTACACGTCCTACTGCGAAATTTTCCGAGAAATTCCTTGGACTGTTCGATATCATTGCCCAGCCTGGATCCCATTCTTTCACACTCAAACTCCCCACAGACCTCCATTCCATTCACCCCGTATTCCACGTCTCACAGCTGGAACCCATGGAAACCAATACCATTCCTAACCATACCCAACCACCTCCACCTCCAGTTGAAGTCAACGGTGAAGAGCAGTATGAGATTGCACAGATTCTCGACTCTAAGCTTGACCGTCGGTTCTGATGTCCACTACTTTACCATGTACAGTGGTTGGGCTATGAAGGTACTGATGAAGAATTTGCTTGGATCCCTGCTACAGAATTTTCTGCAGACGAATATATTGAAGATTTCCACCGTCAATACCCAGACAAACCAGGACCCCTATCCAAGGTTGCCATCCACAAAGCATTACTCAAAGCTATACCTCCTGTTTCTTGACTTTCATTTCCATCGGACTCCTATGGATTCCATCATCCCAATTTCAAATTAAATTCTGGAAAACTATTGCAAATCACCTTCCTAATTGGGAACAGATTCCATCGGATCTATTTCTTGACTTCACTCCCATTTCGTCATCATATTTCAGACATCAAGAAAAAATATACATTTTCATCCTGGCACGATACACTACTGTCCTTGTACAAACATCAAGATTAGGCGTCCACAGATTGTCCGACTTTTTCCACCTCTCCATCCAAATGTCCTTCCTCTTCAAGTGTCATTGCATCCAACTCCGCGATTCTGACAGATCTGGACCTCAGGAGCATACTCTCCCTCATCTCTTCCTCTTCCAAATCCCCATCAGAATCCTCCACTAAATATTCTTCAGTTCCTTTCAAGAATTTCTTCCACAAACCCCACTCTGTGCGCCGGCCTCCAAGGTGGTAGAACTCCGTACGAGTCATCCTAAACTTCTTGCTGGCCTCGATGGCCTTCTCCAGGCCATCAGCTCCATGGCTTCCATGCCATAATTGCATATTCACCAGTTCGAATGGGTCCTGACTGTTAAATGTTTCCTTGGACATTAGTCTTGCATGCCACACTTGTGCAATGTCTTGACCCAAGCGCATCGTCATAGCCTGGTGAAGAGCCTTGGAATTCATGCCCTCCATGTGTAGTATCTCCTGACGTGATACCACCCAATCCTCCTTGGACACCGTCAGAATAAAATCTTGCGGATACTCGATCATGCTGTCAGGTTTGAAACCATCCACTAAATCATCCATGTGGGTGCCAATGGAGTCAAGTTTTGCCTCCATCCTCTCCATCATATCAATACGCGCGTGCAGGCTGTGAAGGAGGTCGACTACCTCGCCTAATCCCACGGATTCCGATTCATCAGAAAAAACACATTTGCCCTTTCAAATCCTGCAGCACTCGCAGGAACGTCCCTTTTTGGCAGGGAAACATCGACTTTTGTTGGCACAGCACTGTCCACACCTATCTAAAAAAGCTAGTCAGTAAGAAATACCAGATACCGTTGGGATAGCTCACCTTTGCCAAAATACTCTTCATCCTCTGACCTAGGGATGGGATCATTGGCCTTAAATCTCTTTGGAGTCCGTCCGTCCTTATCTTGTGGACCCGACAGGCCCACAGCACCCTCGCCCCCACTTTCAACCACATATTCTGTGGATCTAACCTTTCTTTTCCTTGTCAGCGCCATGGAAACGGCCTTACCCTTTCCTTTTTGCCTCATTCGACTCTTGGCCAGTTGATTTTGTGCCTTTGCTTTAGGATCCTTGTTATCGCCTTCGGCCCCATCAGTCCCTTCACCTTCCTGACTGGTTTCCTCCATCTCTTTTTCCCTCCGTTTCCATTCCACCTCTGCGGTGTCCACAATATCCTTCAGCCATAACCTCTCCTGTTCCTTTGCCTTCTCCGCCTCTCTCTCAAGACGCTCTTGTTCCACCCTCTTCACCTCCTCTTCCAACCTCCTTGCCTCCTCTGCAGCTTTCTTGGCCTTCAAATCTGCCACCTTCCTCGCCCTTTCTTTGGCTTTCTTTCTCGCAGCCTCCACAGCCTTTTCTGCCTTCATTTTCTCCACCTTCCAGATATCATGGGCCTCCACAGCCAACCGATAAGCTTCATCCTCAATATCATGATCATTGTAGAAAAGCTTGAGCTCATCGGGGTCGACATTATTCAGGGTGGGTGGTGCAACGTACAGTTCAGGAGTCTGTGATTGGCAGTACAAAGACATCGTTATATCGGACAGCAAAGGAAGAATTGGACTTAGAGATGATGGTGGTATAAAGTCAAGAGGTGGAGATCACATGACATACCTGCACAAAATTCCATGCAGTACCCTCGGTCATCGGGATCAGCGCTCTTGAGGGCAAGAACGCTAAAGGGGGGATACTGTAATGAGCATGCCACAGAACCCAGGACATCGACTCAATCAACACCAACCCATTCATTGGAAACCATCGGACTCTGGTTTCTATTCTATTTCATATTTCCATTTCATTTATTAATTTCACATATTTCATTTATCACACCTAGAATCCGCTACAGTAGCGAGTAGGTGTTATATCGGAGTCCACGGAATACTCAACTCCTCCAGATACAGAATATTCCAGACTTATATTATTCTAGCCTCTGATTCCTCAGACTCCACCCTAGTATATAAACTGTAAAACTAGCAGTACATACCTTAGTTCGAATATCAACTTGGTTTAGCCCAATACTCTCATACTCACTATCTCTGGCCTTCAAGCCTAATCTCTATCTCTTACTATAAGTCTGCGGACTCTGACTCTGTCAGGACTTCATCTTGATCCCATGGACTCCATCCGTAATCTATCTTAGGGCTATGACCCAAGGGTGACATTGCTAATAGCTTTGCCAAGCCCATGCACTCCGCAGACTCCTCGGCGTGCATTCTAATCCTTTCATCTATTGGCACAATCCTAACAGGATGATGACAAGGACAATGGTGAGGATGGAAACAAAGACAGTGAAGAAGACAGGGATGAAGACAAGGGTGAGGATGGAAACAAGGACATTGGAGATGAGGGGACAGTGTAATCAGAGGCTGAAAAAATGGAGGCACTGATGGGAGACTCAGCGATGCCAGAGGATGACAAGGATAACAGGGGAGAAAAGACAGCAGAGGGAGATGCAAATATGCCTGACCCGCCGACAAAGGGAAAAGGAGCTAGAGGATGCAAGCGACTGCTGGAGGATGACAACAAAGGTACGGGTTCTCAACACCCACTGAAGAAGTGCAGCCATCATCCCAAGGCTGCAGTTGCTGACAATGTGAGCAAGGACACTGGTTGCAGCACCACCAAAGAAGGGCTGACATCCTAAGGTTGCTGCTGTCACTGAGAATACAACTTCACCTTGCAGCAGCAGATGGGCTGGAAAGGGTGAAAATCCTGGGAGTTATAAGCTGGTTGAGATTGGGGGGAAGTACAAGGGAAAGTAGGACTTAGGATTGGCTAGGCTAAGTCTCAGTATATTGGCTGAGCTAGGTTAAGCTGCAGTTCGGCTTAGCTATGCTAGGCTACACTAGGATAGATTTCTATGTTCATAGTCCATAATAGATGCAGTCTGGCTACTACACTATGTGTGATGCTAAGCTAAGCTATGCTAATGGTCTAGGTTTAAATCTGAGGGTGATGACTGCACTGGTAGATAGTTAGGCTAGGCTAGGCTAGGCTAGCAGTGTAGTAGATATTATTACTATATACATCATGTATTTTACAGAGCCTAGCTTAACAATTTTCTACCATTAGGCTTAGCCTAAGACATTTGATGGTTGCATAATAGATGAGAAGGAAGCTAATAACATGCCTATTGGTCAAATCCATTTGAGAAGGTACTGTCCCTTAGTGTCTGGATAAGCTCCCATCTTAAGAGAGGGTTGTTTCAAGTGTGTTTGTTATGGTATTCCCTTCATCACCCTACGGCCTTCCTATTCCTACTAATGATACTACGACAATATGATAACTCATTCCTATCTTACAACATTACAACATTACGATATTCATGACTTACGACGCTTATGATGTTAATCCCTTTTAGCTACAATACTATTTGGCTGCAGCCTTGCGACTCATCCTGAGTCGCCTATATACTTACTAGAAGAGTGTAGAATATTCTTCCGCAGCAGCTACGAAAGTATATAGATACTACTACCGCCAATGTATAACAACTTTTACCCAAATCAATTGTGTTCTATGCATTACTTACGAGTGATCTTGAACGTGTGCTGAACCTGCGAGGTTAATCAGCTTATCAACAACGACTTAAGACTTTCCTTTCGAGGTAAAGTGAACCCTTCTCATTAATGACTACCTACTTATACAGTATCTTCGATACTATCTACTCGTAGATTAGTCATATACTCAACATTGGTGGACACATTGCCTTTACCTAGTAAAGGACCTGTAATTCCCCAGATCTTCAACAACTACATTTCTCTTGAGTTCGACCCCACACTAGAATGTCGGAGAATAACACACCTATCCAGCGGCAAGCCATCTCGACTCGCTTTGCTCGCAAAACTGTCCCAGGGCTTGAAGATGAAGACGACATTGAGGTTGATGACCAGGATCATCGCATGATCCAGGAAGACGAACCATTATTCGATCTTGAAGCTCTTGGACACCCTGTTTCTCTGGCCAACGTGAACAGCGACCAAGTGCGTGACTTTGAATTCCTTTGGATGATGGCCGGACCTATTCACAAGATCGTTGGAGATCATGGAGGACCTGCATATGATAGAGTACAGGAAGCCTTCGATATCATTAAGCACAGACATAAATTGGACTTGCGATCATATTCTTACCTTCAACCAGAACAGTATGACTTCTTCCATCCAACTATGACTATCATGGAAGAGTTAATTTCCAGAGTGCATCTGAGCGATACTCATGGAGGAGACTGTGTATTCCGTCTTGATCAGAGACGATTCAGCCAATTCATGAGCGCCCTGCGGAAACAAAGGTCTCAAGCTCAGGAGTCACTAGAAGTGAACGGCATACCAAATTTGCTTCTTCCCCCCTGGGGATCAATGAATGATGTAACTGCGTGGCTCACCTTAAACGAGCTTGAAGTCTTCAGCATTCGCTTTCGTGCAGAAACGGAGCACTTCCTATCCACACTGCTAGTATTTCATGACTGGGACAGAGGGGAACCGAGAGAATTCCATGAGGAACGAGATGTTACACCAGCTTGTCAGGTAGGGCAAGTTCCTAAACGAGAGGAATCCAGGCAACCTACAGAAATCCCAAAGCATGCAAATGGCCGCAGATGCCAGCCCTCTTTCACGGACATACAGACTCATTCACGGTCAGTACGACCTAGTGGTGCACCTGCACCAGCCGCTGTAACAAATACACATGGCTGGACGTCGTACCAATTCAAGGATCCACGAGGGTATAAGGCCGAACCTGATCCGGATCTGGGTGACAATGATGATGAGGATGACTGGGGTGGTAAGAGACCAAAGAGGAAGCCCCTCGGACCAAATCTCCCCGACAACTCGAAACAAGGGGTAACACCTGTCAAAACCACAGGTCCACAATTTGATCAGAAACTGAAGTTCTCAGACTTACCAACATGGAACGGGAACACCAGCACCCTTATCAGTTGGCTCCGGAAGATCGATGAGTTTAGCTACTGGAGCAATGCAATTAACACCCAGCTTGGAAAGATCATTCCAACACGACTTACAGATTCTGCTGAAAAATGGTACTACTCACTCCCGACAGAGCATCGCAAAGATATCAAGAGTGACTGGGATTCATTGCGAGCAGCTATTGCAGCTTACTACATGAACTGGAAGTTTTGGGAAGAACTGAAGTCGAAAGCAATGCACGCCACATATCGAGACTGGGGCCACACTAGAGAGACACCAAGTGAGTACTATATCCAGAAGAAAGAGCTTCTAAAATTAACTGGTAAATGGGATGACACCTCATTAATTAGTGAAATCATGGAAGGGGCTCCCGAAATCTGGACAACAATACTCATTACAGAACTCTATTCAATGGCCATCGAATTTCAGAATGCAATCCGTTTCCATGAGCACACACTTATGAAGTTGTCCAACTCATCACAACCACCTCGTTTTGATAAAGCTGCTTGGGGAAACACGTATGATTGATCATCTAATTCTTATGAGAGAAAGCAAGGCAGTGCAGAATGGACAGCTCGGACAAACCTGGTTGGAGCATCCCCTAACTTGCCACCCCCACGGTTCCCTAAGAATGATAGTAATGTATCAAAATGGAAGTTTACCCCTCGACAGAAAGGAGCTCGGCCATGTCGTCATTGTGGCAGCGACCAACATTGGGATCCAGAGTGTGAGCATCATTATGAGGAAACTCGGCGAGCACGTACAAATCATATCAATACTGAAGTCGACGAAGCACAGGCTGAGTACGAAGACTTATATTATGAGCTGGATAATATTAGTCGAGAGGAACCTCAAGTAACGGAGTCCTCTTGTCATGTGGTGATGTCTGATAAGTCTGTGATGGCCCAGCAGGTGCCATATCAAGACAGTCAAGCATTGTCAGACATCGGAGACATGCCTAAAGGGGATTATTTGCCACAGCCAGCTGTATCAAGACATGCTTGTACTGCCTTCTATGAGAAGCCTGCTTTAAACAGAAGGACATGATGTGCACTGGCTCAAGCAGTCAGCAAAGCAACATACATCATTCGGGACTCACCAGAGACGATGGCTAGTATTGATGGACTAAATGGAAACCAGCTAAAGGTAATCATTGACTCAGGTTCAGATATTACATTGATCTCAGAGGATGCGCTGCAAAGTCTATCGAAACGGCCAAGAATACACAAAGGACAAAGGATAAACTTGATCCAGGTAACCGGTTCCTCAGTGATTTCAGGCTATGTTAGGATTGATCTGTACTTTCAAACCGGGGATGGACCTGTCAAGGTGAATGTCGACGCTTATGTGGTAAAAGGAATGACTGCACCGTTTATCCTTGGCAACGATTTTGCTGATCAATATTCGATATTGGTTCTTTGTCAAGATGGAGAAAGTCTTCTGTCATTTGGTGACACTGGATGTGTAGTAAAAGTAATGAACTCCATGACTCCGGCATTAGAGGATGTAGCGGGACACGGTTTCAAGGTACATGCCCTGCCAGACACAACAACAACTCTTCCAAGGTCAAAAGCCCATCGCAAGTCTCAGAAATTGCAGCGACGAGTTCATAAGGCGCAACAGCAAGGCTTAGTGAGAGCCATTACTCGGGCTGTAGTACCCCCAGAAACGTGTCTAAAAATTCCAGTTGAAATCTTGAGTCAAAAAGAGAATGACTGTTGGTTCATTGAGAAAAGGATGCAGCATGATACTAATGCACGGCACTGGTATGGCTCACCAGACTCCTTGGTTTCTGCAGAGGACCCTTTCTTGCATATTTCGAACTTCTCCGACACTCCCATCGTCGTCTCAAAAGGCCAAGTAGTAGGTCATGCCCATAACCCACGAAATTGGTTGGACCACAGAGACAGATCTTCGGAGGCCAAAGACACCTATGCTCATCTAGTAAAGACACTGGTTAGTGACTATCGCAGGTCCAAGGGAAGTAACGCAGCGGCACATCAAATTCAAAGTGAAATGACTGTCACGTCAAAAGCCCAGCAGAACGCAACAGAAGCCGATGATCCGGTAGCACAGCCACCAGTGGAAGGCGGTCCGAAGACGGCGGAAGTACCCGAGGAGAATATTACAACTGGACAATTATTCGATGAGCTTGATCTCTCCCCAGATCTCTCCGAAACACAGCAGACACGGCTCCGTCAAGTCATACAGACTAATCGACTAGCATTTGGTCTTGATGGTCGCCTTGGAACAAACAATGCTAGAGTGGAGATCAAACTGAAACCAGGTGCGCAACCTGTATCGCTACCTCCCTTTCCTGTTTCACCAGCTAACCGTGCGGTAATAGATAAACAAATGGATTCATGGATTCAACTTGGTGTCATAGAACCATCACAGAGTCCCTGGGCTGCACCAGCATTTATTGTATACCGAAACAGTAAGCCACGGATGGTAATTGATTACCGCAAACTGAATGCTATGGTAGTGCCAGATGAATTTCCTTTACCATGACAAGACGATATAATGCAGAGCCTCTCGGGCGCTCAATGGCTCTCTACGCTAGATGCATTATCAGGATTCACCCAGCTTATCTTGCATGAAAATTCCAAGGAAAAGTTGGCATTTCGCTGTCATCGTGGATTGTGGCAGTTCACACGAATGCCATTTGGTTATCGTAATGGACCAAGTGTATTTCAACGTGTCATGCAGAATGTATTAGCACCATTCCTTTGGATATTTGCATTGGTCTACATTGACGATATTGTTATATTTTCAAAGACATTTGAGGACCATCTCCATCACATTGACCAAGTTCTGAGAGCAATCATTTCATCAGGAATTACTCTATCACTACCGAAATGCCATTTTGCCTATCAGTCAATCCTGCTACTTGGACAAAAGGTATCTCACCTCGGAATGTCCACACATCGGGAGAAGGTTGAAGCAATCCAGTTGATAGATGCGCCAAAGAATGTGCATGACTTACAAACTTTTCTTGGAATGATGGTTTATTTTTCCAGCTATGTACCCTTCTATGCATGGATCGCACATCCCCTTTTCCAGCTGTTGAAGAAGAAGGTAAAATGGGAATGGACAGATATACATGAGGAAGCATTTCGACTATGCAAAGAGGTCTTATCAAATGCGCCGGTTCGAGGATATGCTACACCTTGCCTTCCATATCGTGTATATACAGATGTGTGCGACTATGGCCTTGCTGGAATTTTACAACAAGTCCAGCCGACAAAGATCAAAGATCTCTGAGGTACAAAACTCTACGACAGATTCAAGAAAGCCTATGAGAATGAAGAGGAGGTACCTCAAGTCGTTCCCACTATATCCAAAGAATTCAACGACATACCAGCTTCTAAGGGTTGGGCAGACCAATTTGAGGAAACAGAAGTGTATATTGAACGTGTTATCTGCTATTGGTCTCGCATTCTTAAGTCAGCTGAGCATAACTACTCTCCCACTGAACGAGAAGCCCTAGCATTGAAAGAAGCTCTGATCAAGTTCCAACCATACATTGAAGGAGAAAGGATACTAGCGATCACTGATCATGCGGCACTGACATGGAGCCGAACGTTCCAGAATGTGAATCGAAGACTGTTAACATGGGGAACAGTTTTTGCTGCATTTCCAAACTTACAGATCATACATCGGGCAGGGAGAGTTCATTCTAATGTTGACCCAATATCGCACCTCAGACGACGACTACCCCCAGAGAACAGCCCAACCACAGACACTATTCCTTCAGTTGATCTTCATGACAGCACTGCCGACACTATGCACAATATGTATGAGGAGCTAGGCAATAAATTTGAGGAACGACTACTCACCACAGCAACCAAATTCATCAACACGGAACAATACATAGAACCTATGGACTTCGCTATAGATCTTGGTGATATACCAATCGCTCCAAGGACAACAGGGATCCTAGCGACGACGCACCTCTCGACGGCACAATTCTATAATATCGTAATTGGCCTCTCATCGACTGAGGTAGCAATGTGGCGAGAGGCATACCTTGTTGACCATCATTTCAGGGATGTAATAGAATCGTTGCAAGTACCGAAGTCTCATATTACTCCTAAATACCCTCAGTATCAGTATGACGATAATGGACTTCTTTTCTTTGAAGACAGTAATGGAAACAACAGATTATGCGTACCGGAAAGCCTTCGCACTTCAGTCATGGACCAAGTGCACAACTCATTAATGGAATCTGCCCATAGTGGATACCATAAGTGTTACAACCGTCTAGCAGCAACTCACTACTGGCCTGGAATGTCGAGGGACTTGCAAAAATATGTATCATCCTGTGATATATGTCAGAAATCCAAACCACGACGGCATGGACCAGTAGGACTACTACAACCAATCCCAATCCCCACATGACCCTTCGAAGTTGTATCTATGGACTTCATACCAGAATTGCCACTGGCATCAGGATACGATAATGTGTTAGTAATAGTGGACAAGCTCACCAAGTATGCTGTATTCATTCCTTGTGACACGAAGATTACTGATGAAGGGACAGCACAACTTTTTTATCACCATATTCTGTTGAAGTACGGGATTCCAGCCCAAATTATCACAGATCGTGACACGCGATGGCGAAATGGCTTCTGGAAGGAAGTTTGTTGATTAATGGGGATTAAACGAGCACTGACAACTTCGCATCATCCACAAGCTGATGGACAAACAGAGGTATTGAACCAAGGATTAGAGATAGCATTGCGGGCGTACGTTGGACCGAAATGGGACGATTGGGATAAATACCTAGATGGATTAGCCTTTTCATACAACACTACACTACACACGAGCACAGGTTACTCACCGGCATATCTACTCCTAGGGTTTCACCCCACAACGGAATCAACACTACTGACAGACCCATCGTTCATCCCTCGACCATTAGGAGATACGGTTGCAAACAGTGGACAGCCAGATCGTGTACACCTAGAACATGAAGATGATCATGCCGTCGACATGGCTGAGCAGTTTGAAGCAGAGAGAACAAGAGCAAAGGAAGCATTAACTCTGAGCCATGTATTTCAGGAAAAGAATTACAACAAAGGAAGGTTACTTACAGAATTTGAGGAAGGTGACCAAGTCGTTTTGAATCCACATAGCCTTGAACTCATGAGAGAGGAGAAAGGACGTGGCAGGAAACTGCTAATGCGGTATGACGGCCCATTTGAAATAATCAGGAAGATAAGTCCAGTAACCTATCAACTCTGGTTACCGGCTTCTTACCGGATTCACCCCATCATCAATATCGCCCACCTTGAGAAATACGTCGCCTCTCCACCTGAATTCGGCCCTAGACCAACATGCCAGCTGAACCGAGATGACTTCGAACAGCTCCCGGAAATGGAAGTGGAGTGGATCATGAATGAACAAATGTTCAAGCTCCCTGGATGCCACAGACGCATCAGAAAGTACAGGGTGAGATTCAAGGGGCTACCCAGTACTGAGGATAAATGGAAAACTGCCTCCGAAATGAAAAATGCGCCACTTGTACTACAAGAATGGATTAGTGGTAAAGGAACCATCAGTGAGGAGGAGCAGTGAGGCCAACACAGCGACGCATAAGCACAATATTCTCTGCGCAGGCTCACCTCCTATGTCGCTCACAGGTCAATTCTTTCCTTTCGGTACTACGCTTCAATCCTCGTGCTCAGGCGCATGCATATTCACCCCCATACAGCAGTTTTTCTACCTCATGTTCCTGCCACAACCACTGTGAGGGTGTGCACCTTCCAAATATCCTCTAGCCTCGGCAATGACAACAGTTGACTGGACGTCCCGCAGCCGCGAAAAAGAAGACTCTAGAAATTTCAGGCACAATGCCTGGCTAATTTATAATGAGGAACAATTCATGTGCATCCCAGAAACACACAAACCTATCGCTATATCGCAATCACAGCCAATTTTCTTCACGAAGAAACCATTTACCAGTACGAATTTCATTTGTCAATACGTTCTATGCTAAATCACGCTTCAGCCATGCCAAACGTATCACCTGACAGTATCTTACATCCTTACCTTGACCTGCTCATCGCAGCCAACTTCACCTTCATGTTCAAACGCGTCATGGAGATGATACGCGGCCAACGAGCAATCATTGACACCATTCTTCCAACAGACATCATCCGTACCTTTGATGCGACCTATGGAGTGCACTACTCCCTAGCCCCTGACACCGTCCTTGCACTTTGCAACGCATCCGAAATATGGTTCACCATCCTTCTACACGCTGTCAATAATGTCCCTTACCACGCTGTCGCCACACCATTGACCATTCCGACTCGCCAAGTGCATGAACTCGGTCTCAGCAACCCAGATGATATTGCCATCGGATACTATCATAACCACGCTCATCAGCTAGCACCAGCCTGGTACACAGACGTCAGTTATTTGCTGGAGGACTTGGCAGAACATTTGGAAGGTTTACACAGCGGCTATGCCTGGATGGACGAAAGAATCCAACAGAGCATAGCCCTTGGCTTCGAAACCACCATCAACTGGGGCGTTATAAGTCAAGCAAGCTGGCTTGAATTTCTGGTATGCTTCTATCCAGAACGAGTTGACGAGATAGTGGAAGAGAGGGGCATGACAAGCAACGAATTGCTTGATTACTATCATGTCGACGACAGCCAAGCCCTGTCGACATTCGTCGTACCAACCAACATTGTGGCGCCGTACCACCCGTACTATCCAGCCTTTTCGCCTCCATCACCAGTTATTCCACCAGCCTTCGACGATGACCTCGACCTCCCAGACTCTGACTCCGACATTAGTCTTGCAGACTTTTCAGACTTGGACGACACGAGCGATACTGACAATGAAACAGACACATCCTCCAGTTCCGACAGCGACAGTTGGAGTGGCCCGGACGATCCTGGCTTTTTCTTCGGCCGTCGCTGGAGCAATGATGACGATGACGATGACGACAATTACAGCGTTATATCAACCATGGCCACTACAGGTTACTCGGAGGAGGTCAGTATCATCAAGGACGATGACAGGGCTAGAGAGGATGAACCATGGTTCACCATCGTTTGCTACAACGATGACGGAAACGAGGTCGGAAGGAAGAGGCTTCAATTCTCGGAACTGAGAATGACTTAGGGTGCTGCGTGAGTCTCTTTTCTTCGAAACAACGAGCCCAATTCTTACCTTTCATTTCATACAGGCCTTCAGGGTATATGCAGACAGGGGGGGGTATGTTATGGTATTCCCTTCATCACCCTATGGCCTTCCTATTCCTACTAATGATACTACGACAATATGATAACTCATTCCTATCTTACAACATTACAACATTACGATATTCATGACTTACGACGCTTATGATGTTAATCCCTTTTAGCTACAATACTATTTGGCTGCAGCCTTGCGACTCATCCTGAGTCGCCTATATACTTACTAGAAGAGTGTAGAATATTCTTCCGCAGCAGCTACGAAAGTATATAGATACTACTACCGCCAATGTATAACAACTTTTACCCAAATCAATTGTGTTCTATGCATTACTTACGAGTGATCTTGAACGTGTGCTGAACCTGCGAGGTTAATCAGCTTATCAACAACGACTTAAGACTTTCCTTTCGAGGTAAAGTGAACCCTTCTCATTAACGACTACCTACTTATACAGTATCTTTGATACTATCTACTCGTAGATTAGTCATATACTCAACAGTGTTCTCATCATTTTTCTGAGTTTCTGGTGTCTGCAAACCAGATTAATACTATGCTTATCAACATGTTTCTGTTAGAGGGGTTAGGAGGACATCAAGGGCCAAAAGGAGGCTACATACATACCCACTGCTTGAATTGTTATGAGAAGATGCCATCAGAATGTCAAGACAGAGTGTAAACAGGTAAACAGATCTTCAAAAGGTAATAAGAACAAGAGGAGGGACCAAAGAGAAAGACATCATACTAGGTCTTGGGATTCCAAGATGGGCACAGATGACCAACTGGTTCCCCTTTCTTGCCAGAGGATTTAGTGTTCAACCACCAGAATGAATGTCAATGAGTAACTCCATGACCTGCCAGAACCTTTGGCTTAGGTCCTAGGACATGCTGAAGTTTCATGCACTACAGGTAACATGTAGTGATGAGGCTCTTTGACACTGAGGTCACCAATTAAATAGGATCAATGACTATGACACATTGATCCCTAGAAACTATAATACTGAACCAAGGACCATGCAATGGGAAAGTCTTGGCACCTCATTGTGCATCCATCTAACAGATAGAGTACCCAGAGAAGCAATGAATTCAGAGTAGAGGTGATGCCTGACATCTTTCGATAAGGTGAACCCATTCACATTAAGTACAAGAGTTACATCATGAAAGTATCTAGAATCATATGTCAAACAAAGTCTAAGCATTGAGATGAATCAACATACCATTATAACATTAGGCTCCTCTTCTCTTTCATAAATACCACAATTCTGCCACAAGCTGCTGCCTATTCTGAAGAGTCACCATGTTCACAAAGAACATGCATATATGTCCCTCAACTTCGAGTCCAACAATGAAGGAAGTAATACCATCTGCCTAATAGTCCTTGCTATGCACAAAGTTTGTGTCTAAGTAAGAGTTATTTAGGCTGATGCCTGGTGAAATCAAAGCAAACCATCTTTCCCACAGAGTATATGCATTGCCTGATCCTTTGAAAAACCCTTCCAATTCATTACATGCTGGTATCATTGACATGTGGATTGGATGATAAGAGGAGTGGGTAAGATTTGACATATGAAGACCATGAGATTGTCTGTGGCAGTGTAGTCCTTGTGCCATGAGTGTTGGGAATTGATGTAAGGTATAGTGATGCAATGTGCTATGGAGGAAGGAAACTGAGACTTAGCAGGCAAGGGGGGAGCCTGTTGGTCATCAGGATGAAGGGATATGCACAAGATGGAAGCACCACAGGGCTCCTAGAGGTGTGAGAGATAGCATCTATAGTGGATGAGCATTAAATTTCAAGAAGCCGGAGCACTACAAGTGATCTTGTGAATTGGTGAAATGTTTTGCTAGGCTTCTGTCATTTCTGAGAGCATTGGCCATTCTTTTCCATAAATTGAGGAGGTGTTGAAACAATTTTGTTATACTCGCATTGCCAGCTGCCCTGCTACTTTCATCAGCTCTCTGTTTCAAACATGTCACTATCATGCACCACTGGCTCAAACTCCATGTCTCTATTCTTCCATTCCATACATCAATGGTATGATCACATGTAAGCTGAAGATATGCTATATGAAAGGTGAGATCAGCCAGGATTGATAGATGAATATAAGATACATATGCATGTGGAGAATACTGGATATATGCACATTAGTATTACCTATACTTTGATGAAAATTCCATGATATTGAAGAGGATGGTGGTCAGATTTTCCAGTCAAATGGTCACTTTGATGAGCTGTCCTCCATCTAGATGCATGGATAGTCGCTAACGATAATTTTGTCAGTGTGGAGCACTAAAGATGCCAGTTCTTCACATACCTTCAATGTGTCCAAGTCTGTCCCTGTCCAACTTATCTGTACAGGATCCAAGAATGTGTCCAATTCCTCTTCTAATTCACCTTGATCTACCAGAGGAATCCATCCAGATCTAATCCTTGTTTCAGGTGTGGTCATAGAGATTTGTTGGGTGCTGCTAGTCTTGGAGGAAAATCAATCAGGGAAAAGTGGGTGGAGGGTCTCAAGTATACCTCAGAGTTTGGGAGAGAATGGTAAAATGTTGTGTGTATGTCAAGTGCATGAATGCCAAGTGAGTCTGATGGATGAAAAGCTACAAGTATTTTCTGGTCCAATCTCCAGATCCACACACATGATAAACATGTTGCAAACATGTCTTGAACATCATGCTTGGATCCTGTCTGCAACTAGTGTCAACATCCAATTATTCATCAGACAGTAATCATCGGCAGACTGTCACAGAGGATGCCATTGGTGGATTTTTGGAGGTAACATCATGCACCCTTCTTTCATGTAAGCTAGGCTATCACAGATGTGTGGTTCATTGAACTGATAGATAGAGAGAGAACATTGTCATTCAATTTAACTCGTTAAAGATGACTAGTGCACTATTTGTCAAGGAGACTATTGCACTGAGAGAGTTTTGGGAGACCAACATCAATGCTGGAAGAATCCGTGGCATGGGAG
This sequence comes from Armillaria fumosa, assembly GCA_030407015.1. Classification (NCBI taxonomy): domain Eukaryota; kingdom Fungi; phylum Basidiomycota; class Agaricomycetes; order Agaricales; family Physalacriaceae; genus Armillaria; species Armillaria fumosa. Next base: position 690,982 of record JAUDYM010000020.1, on the reverse strand, counting down.
CAGCTGCTGTGGATATTGTATGTGGTTGCCCTGATATGTATGACTAGGCAGTGCACATAAAGAACAAAGAAGTTGATGATTTGGGCTTCTGAGCTATGTCTGGAGTAACTATATATGAGGATTGGGATTGGTGGGGACTGATGTAGATGAATAAGAAGATGCCACAACAATGATAGGCAGGAAATGTGTCCTGGTGGTAAAAATGTTGCTCATTATGTGCCAGTAGAATCAGCTCATTGTTCATACTTGAATCATAGAATGTGCTAGCGATAAGGATGTCTCATTACCTAGTTACACCTCCAACAAACAGACAGCTGTACCAAACAACTCAAAGTTAAGGCCATCACTTCACAAGTTTGGATAAAATGGACATCCATTTATATTCATCATGGGAACTACCACCTGATCGACCCACCTGGGCCTTGATATAATAGGCAACACCATCGTCACGGACCGGCTATTATTATAGTGATTTTGTCTTAGGTACCCTACACTTCAATAGCATCTCAATTGCGACCTGACTTTGATGCCATTTTCCTAGGATTATCTAATATATACAGCACCGCCCATCTGTCAACTTCAGGCACGGACGCACCCATTAGTAACAGCCCAACTGCCCGGACATCGTCCCGCCCTTCTCCGTTGCACACCCTCCCCTGGGCACAATTCTGCTCTGAAGAAGATGGAAAAATACGCGTTATATGCAGTACCGACAACCTGTCAACCTCAGGGACCGACGCGTGCCCATTAGTAATAGCCCGACTGCCCGGACATCGTCGCGCCCCTCTCCGTCGTGCACCCTCCCCTGGGCACAATTCTGCTCCGAAGAAAACGGAAAAATACGCGTTATATGCAGTACCGACAACCCGTCAACCTCAGGGACCAACGCGTGCCCATTAAAAAAATCCTGACTGCCCGGACATCGTCCCACCCCTCCCGGTCACGCATGCTCCCCTGGGCGCAATTCCGCCCCAAATAAACCGCTAAAATGTGCATTAAATATATATACATGAAGGGAGTACTATTCATTGTTCATTCCGTTCTTTTATCCTCTGAAACGCGAATAATAGCTTGAACTTCCTCAAATATTGCCTTCTCCCCCTCCTCATCATCACTGTCATCACTGTCGCTATCGGTATTTCTGCTAACACCCGCATAATCATTATCCATATCCATGAATTTGTTATCCCGCTCTCCCAACCCGAAACCGTCCCGCGCTGCAACAATGCCCAGGCCGATACTTCCTGTGAAGCCGACATCCTTTGATAAGGTGTAGAACCATCGCATATGAGTTCCATAGAAGCGTTCTCGGCCTTTACGGTACAAAGATATCTGAAGAGCAAGAGTGGCATCCGTATCAGTGATTGCTGCCTCACGCTGGTGCAGATACGCATCTTCAGTGCGCATGTAGGTGATCACTCGCCGAATCTCGATATTGAGGTGTTTGATTTCCTCCTTCACTCGATGTATCTTGAAATATGTGTCCATAGCTTGACGGCCTGCAGGGGTTGCCCACTTTCAGTCACTCATATCCTGGCGCACATCCTGAAGGAGGTCGAAATCAGCTAAAAATGCATATTCGACAACACGGTCCCACTGGAGTGGTGGTCGGGGGGGGCTGAGAGCAGCGGCGGCAGCATTGTACTGGCTCAGGGCAGTGCGAATTGCTTGTGAGCGGGCCTTCAGGGCCTTGCCTATGTGTTTTCGCATTTTATACCCTATTTTATCCTTTCAATACACCATTTGCAGCCTAGCCAATGACTCACCAGTATGGGACATGTTCATCTTTGTCAACTCGAAGATGCATGCAACTACTAAGCCTTCTAGTCGATCCAGACAGCGCCTATATGTCCTCATGGCGACTCTCTGCTCATTCTCCCTCCACTTCTCTGAGCCAACTATCCACCGTTCTTCAGGAGAGATGTTCAAGGCGCATTCCAGGTCTTGCACCCTCTCTAGCTCCTGAGACCGTTTTTCGAGCAAATGCCTTCGTGCTGTCTCCATCTTGCATGTGTCATCTCGCAATTGTGGCTGTGTCTCGGTCATTGTATTGACGAATATGACTCTGTTGCTTGCCGTAACCTTTGATCTACTTGAGTTAGACATGAAAAAAAAGTTTAGAAAGCATAGAACTTACTCAATATCATAGTAATGGACAAGCCTAGAAAAGTATTCCATCTCGATAGTCTCCTCAGGTGGTTCATGCCGTAGATTTGACAAATAAACTTCCTCCTCTCGCAACCACGCTTCGAACTCCTTCTCGTCAGCAACACCAAGCTCCCGCATGGATTTCTGTAATGCTGGGTAGCTATCAATAATCTCTAATGCTTGTCGATAGTTGTTGCACAAGAATGAACCTATGAGTCCTCGTGTCAGATTTTATGGTCACCAACAATGAGTACAAGACTTACTGAGATGCTCGAATGACTCGTAACGATCAATATGTTTCAGATACGAGTTGATATGCTGGCGACGATGGAAGCGACTAGCGTAACGGATTACACCAGCTAGCGCATTTGACTTCGAAAAGAAACGTTCCAGGGTTTCAAGATCCTCAAGACCTAAGCCCTTAACATATGTTCCAAGATGTTGAAGTTGACACAGGCGATTGTGGGCGTGTCCATGGAATAAGCCAACCAGCATGCGAAAACGCTTCATCTTTGCCAGCTCGCCAAGAGGAGACTGATATACTGTACCACCAAACTTGCATCCAATGTCGTATCCCATTCCAAGACGGTCGCCGAAGACTTGCAATAACCTTGCGACAACCGCTAATGGATATTTCGCCCTGGACAAGAATCAGACATCAGGTGAGTACAAGTACAAAATAACTTACTGCTCCCTGCTCTTGACCATATCCGCGCCAACAAGCATGGAACCATGACGACATAGCGATAGAAAAAAACTGGTCTCTTCAAAGACTCCCCACATCTTGGAAGTACGGTCGTCTGACATATTCTTCCATCGTTCTTCGCACAGTGATAGAGTCTCTCTGTTTGCTATGTCGATGTCACCTATGGCCTCCTTAGACCAGCAATCGGCCTCTACTCTTGGTAGGATGTAATCACCACCTCCATCATGAGAGTCATCTCGTTCACTGCTAATCCTGTCACCTTCTTCTGATGTCGGCAATGCCTTACTGCGTGGTACTCGTTTCAGTGAGTCGTTGCCATCCATGGCCCCCAACATGTGGAATTCCAACTCTTCTTCACCCTCCAGTTCGAATGTGCAAGCAATGCAACAATTCTTGAGGTGCCAATCAGGATCCGAGCGACCGAGCTCTTTCATGACTCAAAGATTGACGTTATTGAGAATAGCGAGGAAGACATCGTAGCAGATACTGAATTGTTCTCTGAGGCCACCTGCAATGGGATAGTGATGAAGGTCGCACAGTGTTCAAACGAATGCTTGAATAGAAATTTGAGGACAGCGAAGAATAGCTGCATGAAATATCTCCATTGTCCTAAATGATATAACAAGTCCGGGTCGCTTTGGTGCACAAGGGATCAGTCCATGACGGACGAAAGCATCAACTGAAACATAGGTATCCAGCATACGATAGCGTCCTACAAAATAAGCGTAAGTGATTGTCCCACTCTCACAAAGTCAATGCCGTACTGAAAATATCAAGCACCCAAGTACCCTCAGATGTCTGGCACTCTTCCTCAACAGACGGCGACTTGTTTTCATCTCTATTCAGCATCCAAGACATATATGCATCCGTCATTGAATCTAGGAGGTCCTTGAAAGCATTGATGCGTTGCTGGGTACGATTTCGTCGAGTCCGGAAATCTCGCCACCTACTAGTGCATGGACAAATTTAAGCTGCAGCATCTAATGAGAGATTAGATAAGACATACGTTCGCTGTTTTCTCCACTGTGTTGACAATTGCTCTCTCAGTTCTCTCGCTAACTCAAACTCTCTGCCCTCGTGGCTAATTTCCATCACTTCATTCCCTCGTAATACTCCATCTAGCCTTGCTGCATCCGAGATGTCCTCCCAAGAGCCACTGTCAAAGTGGTCGTTATCGTTGGGGACCTCCGAAGCTGAAGCCAATTGAGTCCTCTGAGCTTCGATCTCAGAAATTTGCTTCGAGGTAAGGCCTTACAAAAAGATATTTAATCAGTGAGTGATGTTTCAAGTTCTCGAACCTACCTTTGAAGTACTCTTTCTCAATGACTTGTGCAGCCAGACAGTGTTTTTCTATGGCTCTGCGGGAGTGGAGAATGGACTTGTTGCACCTGCCACATCCTGAGACAGGCAAACGGATTTTTGAGGAAGATCCCGTTATGCATTGGATGCCCATGTAAACGGTGATTGTCACGACGCAACACAAGAAAGTGAAATTCAACGGTGCTGATGATATGATCATGTGTCATTGCATCATTACCGTGACTTGCAGCTCGACTCTAATCAATATTTCAAGTTCCCCAACACGACGAAATTACCGTTTCCTGCAGCTCCTATATTACCGACATCTTCCTTGCCCTTACAGTCAACTTGAACCATGGACGTATCTAGGATCGTGTCATTGGACAACGGTGGCTCAATTCCAGGACTTGGTGCATACATCTACCCTTCATCTGCGATGCTGACTGACTGGGTGTAGGGTTTGGTTTGCAGACTAGGATGGATTCTGAAGCATGTAATGGCTATTCAGAATTGTTACAGATAGCTATCAAGGTGCGTCAGACATTGGCTTCGCTTGGCCCCCTGTTAAATCCCATGTACTTTGATCATAGAGCATTGATCTATGGTGCGTGGGCCCAGCTCATACATTTTTGTCTTTGTCTGGAATGTTCTTGCAGATACGGAAATTTCCTTGGGAGAGGTGATCCGCAAAACTGTTCTGCCGCAGAAACAGTTCTTCATTTGTGCCAAATTTCTGTGAGTCTGGACAGTGCCGCCTTCTCAGACATGGGAGCTCAGTCGTTTGTAGATGGAACCATCACAGCTGGATTGTAGAGTCATCAAATGAAAGCCTGGAGAGTGTGGAGACTGACTATGATGACCAGTCTTTTATATTACTAGCCCAATGCCACGGACTGCTGCAGATGACCCCAGCCGGTGTGTATAATAATTAGTATTACATCCAATACCATTGTAGTATCTTCAGGTAGTAATAGTAGTTATCAATGCCTCAAATCATACTCTAATTGCTAAAACTAATATTAAAATTCAGTGAGAAAACGGTTACATGGGTGGAACTTGAGATTCCGTCCGAGTCCTAAAGATGTGATCGGACTTAACCTTGATCTACTAACTGGGCCATCGTGTTTCACTTGTCACTCCTTCGTCACTACCCCATTTCACTCGAAATTTCTCAAAAGCTCTATTACAAGTCGTATCAGTAAGTGGTATGATTTTCATCCCCCCAATCCTGTTCATTAAGCATTTACTTTTTGGCAGTCAGTAACTCGCCACGTAAGGCTTTCGACGCAAATGACAAGCATTTCCGACCTCACAAGACCTGTAAATTTTTAGAAGATCTTCATGGAATCGAAGGAGAAGCGACGCCTATCTAAGGAGACCTACCAGGAAAGGTCTGACAGTGTCAATACCTGCCAACGACTTCACTCGCTAACTGCTCCTTGTCAGACTTTCGACCCAAACTACGAGCGTTTCCGACCTTGAAAGACCTGGTAACTTACAGAAGACCTCCATGGACTCCAAGGAGAAGCGATGCCTATCCAAGGAGGCCTACAAGGAAAGGTCTGATGTCAATACCTGCCAACGCCTTTACTCTTTCTCACTGACCATTCATTTACAGAAACAGGGCATCAAGGAGGGAGAAGGCACGTGAGGCGATGCAACGGTATTTAAATGCATAGAATTTTACAACAATGCTTACATTCTATATCCACAGATGCAGAGAACGTATCAAGACAATGCCCGTTACACAGCAGGAAGCCATGAAGACGAAACAACGAGGCTATCAAGCAAAATATCGAAAGGCGTGAGTAATCGTATGGAAGGCTATCCTTGATTCTGAATTCTAGTTTTATCATAGCAACAGGGAAGAGCTTCGTGTTAAAGCTGACTCTCAACGATGGATGTCAGTATTATGCCTTTTTTCACTACAGTCAAGAACTTACTTTATTTGAATCCAGGTCCTTCATGGCAAAGTACGAGGATGACCCCAGCCAGATGCCTGATGACCGCACGCATAGACGAGGTCATGTCTATCATCCCGAAGATTATTCTCCTCGCAAGACTTGAGCAAGTTTGTTTCTCTTATAGTAAAGCAGTGTCACATTTGTTGGATCATTTATAAACATAAATATTCCTCTTGAAATCTTATACTAATGTGCTTAAATAGTTCCCCTTGATGCAAACTGCTACTACGAATCATTGTATTAATGAAATCGTGGTGGATAGGGCTGGCAAAATGAATGCACGTGATCTTCATGTGATGTCGCAATGCCCGATGAATATTCTGATCCCCTGTGTGCCACCCTGACAATTCCTCAGCTTAATATGATGGGATGTCCGGTGTCATCGAGAAGCTAGTAGCCTGCATAGTAAGCAACACTTTGATGATCGCTTCTCAGCTCACAGACCAAAGAAATGAACAGAATTTAAGCCAAGAATAATAATTATCAAATTGCAATCTACACCGCGGCGTATTCTGGGATGAGTATTTATCCAAGGAACTGAAACAACGGGACATTTTGACATGCTCCTACATGTCTAGTCATGTGCCGTTTGTTGAGTTGAGCCTAGAAATTTCCAATCTCAAAATTGAATATTTGCATCTTTATTCGAGCACACACACATGGACTCTTTTTCTCAATTCTCGAATACTACTCCTCTTCGATCCTTGACGAACCAGGATGTCGACTTCCTCAATGATTCCCTCACTGCCTTTCTGCACTCGACCGACATCTTCTTTGATGGTGTGAACCTCAATAGCCACTTTCCAACTGGATCCAGCACCGGCGTGACCACAACACTCCATTCTTTAACGGCGACGACAGTATTTTGTCACCGGATATATCGTCTCCTAGGTACGGCGAGGTCGTTGGGGGAATCAGTCCGGTGCCTGAGGTATATTTTGTTGCCTACCTCGCACCAGTGTTCAATGCTCATAGTAGTTAGCAGCTGGACAGAAATTCTTTCACTGTCTACAATGAGAACGGGCCCCCTTCTTCGGCCTATATGCAAGACATGAGCTCATCAAATTGGCCAAATACCAGTTTAGACATGAGGGATAGTCTCACGGGCCAACATCAGCTATCTGATGCCACCCCCGCCCAATTCATTGCCTATGTACCACCCACCAAACAACAACTCACCAAATTACGGGCTGGGGTAAATCATCGTAGTGCCATCACCATGCAATCGGTCCATGTTCCCCCTTCTACTTCGTCAATTTTACCTGCTTCACTCCAGATCTCCGACGTGACATCTGATCAGACCTCCAAGGTTCCGACAACGTCGAGCATATTATGTTTGCTGGAAACTCCAGCCACTGTCTCACCACAGAATCTTGTCACTGCCTCCTCGGAATCAAGCCGTTCCCATGTCGTTTGTGGGTGCAATCCCAAGAATCCGGTGTCAAACTCAGTAGCCGGTGTGTCACCAGTATCTGGCACAATCGGAGACATGAATGGGAACCAAGATGTGCATGTCGCTGACGCTCCAGGATCGCCGGAGTCTTCCGGCGCTGAAGAGGACCGGGTCAAAGGGGATATTGAGAAACGGCACAAGACTTGGACGTGGGCAGGTCGAAATCCCACTAAAGTGACAATCCCTGAGCCTCAAAAGAAGTCACGGAAGGGCCAGAATACCAAGGTCAGGAAGATACGTGAGGATGAGCAACGTGAGAGATGCCAGAACATGGCAGAAGAGCTTGAGAAAGTACAGCAGCACTACCACCAGGAGCTTCGAGACATCGCGACGAAGTATGGGAGGTCGTTTGAGACAATCGTCAACTATGTCTCGTATTCTTCTAGGTACAAGACACAGCGTGCCCCATCGCTGTATCTGGCCAGGGTCTCAGCTAAAGCTGAGGAAATCAATAAAGGTATGCCACCTTCTAATATACTCCCATAGGACTAGTAGTAACAAGCTCATGCGGTTTTGTAGACAAGTCAGTTGGTGAGAAGGTGCCTCTCCATGAGATTAGGAGGATGGTTAAGGAAGAGGATGACGATTCAGGGTATGCAGGGCTGACAAAAGAAGAGGAGGCCGCATTGTTGGAACGACTTCAAGAAAAACAGCAAGTCAAGTTTCAAGGTGCACGAAGGAGTAACAAAGGCACCACCACAGATTTTCGACAGGTCGTCAACCGCATATATCGAGAGGTACAAACATCTAATGTTTTTGTCACCGGCTTAAGCTCATACTTGGTGCGCTATAGATTGATGGTCTAGCTCACCGGACCAGCGCACATTTTGTTGGTTTCATGTCACGTAGCGATATCCATGACACATTTCAGCCAACGATTATCAGTGATTCAACTGCTTCGATGGCCATCTTCAAGCGTGTGGTTAGTATGGGTACAGAAGAGATCCTCATCAAGTTTGAACAATCTTGCTGTGCCCAGAGCCTAAGTGAGCTCTTACTACCCTCTGTGCTGAACATGTGGACTGATACCAGTGGAAAGACATGAACTCTCGAGAGCAATCAAAAGACGTGCGTGCACAGTGCACTGAAATGATTCAGAAGGGACTAAGTACGGTTCCACGTCTCTGTTACTTCAAAATCATTTCTAATAAAATCTCCCAGGACAGATTACAGGCGAGAGCAGCATACGCATGAACTACATTCACTATGACACCGACATCATCGCTCAACATCATGTCAGGCTTGACGGCTGGCCCATGGGCATCAAATTTGAGAACCTCTCTAACATCAAGAATCTACAAGACCTAAGAAGGCTACGTGATGCACTCAGGACTACAGCTTGCAAGTGGATCAAAATGAATAAGAAGCAAATCAAGGCCCACGAAAACGATCTCATTCGATGGGAAGCATCCAGTGAGGTCATCAAGAGGAAGTGGCAGGAGCGATCCGATGCCCATACTACTAAACCCAAGGGGAAAGGGAAAAATACATCACATCGTGGAAACAGAGATGATGGCGAAGATAAAGAGAATGTGGATGGAGATAAAGAGAGTAGCGACGACGAAGGGGATGAAGAGGAAAGAAGTAGTGATGAAGAGTTGTCTGCTCGTAAGCGTCAGCGGATTATGAGTCAGAGGGATGGTATTTTCAGGAGCTGTTCTATCGTTGATGAAGCAGACGATGCATAAACTGTTAAGTTCTTCTATTCAGAGAATAACAGTACAATTTGAGTACAATGTAGTGCAACATTTTCAATAAACAGTATATATACGTTGATACAACTATAGCTTCTCTTCAATCTACTCATATACATGAATTCATAATTATTCATCTATTTAATGCACATTTTAGTGGTTTATTCGGGGCGGAATTGCGCCCAGGGGAGCATGCGTGACCGGGAGGGGTGGGATGATGTCCGGGCAGTCGGGATTTTTTTAATGGGCGCGCGTCGGTCCCTGAGGTTGACGGGTTGTCGGTACTGCATATAATGCGTATTTTTCCGTTTTCTTCGGAGCAGAATTGCACCCAGGGGAGGGTGTGCGACGGAGAAGGGCGGGACGATGTCTGGGCAGTCGGGCTATTACTAATGGGCGCGCGTCGGTCCCTGAGGTTGACAGGTTGTTGGTACTGCATATAACGCATATTTTTCCGTCTTCTTCAGAGCAGAATTGCGCCCAGGGGAGGGTGCGCAACGGAGAAGGGCGGGACGACGTCCGGGCAGTCAGGATTTTTTTAATGGGCACGCTTCGGTCCCTGAGGTTGACAGGTTGTCGGTATTGCATATAACGCGTATTTTTCCATCTTCTTTGGAGCAGAATTGCACCCAGGGGAGGGTGCGCGACGGAGAATGGCGGGAACGATGTCTGGGCAGTTGGGCTGTTACTAATGGGCGCGTCCATGCCTGAAGTTGACAGACGGGCGGTGCTGTATATATTAGATAATCCTAGGAAAACGGCGTCAAAGTCGGGTCGCAATTGAGATGCTATTGAAGTGTAGGGTACCTAAGACAAAATCACTATAATAATAGCCGGTCCGTGACGATGGTGTTGCCTATTATATCAAGGCCCAGGTGGGTCAATCAGGTGGGAACTACCTGAAATTATGCTATAATGATGTCAGGAGATCAAGCCATCACAACGAAAGGGCAGACATATGATTACAACATCACAATGCATTTTCATCATAAACACCATGATCCCATCACTGGTCCCACAGAGCTGTGGTGCCTTCCTTCAAGTCTGGCACCAATATAGCTAAAGCATAGAGACAGAGAAATTGAAAGTTCATTTCAGCAGTTCAGGCTACATTCAAAACCCATATCTGAGCATAATTCAGCTGTGCCTTTGTCATAAGAAATAAAAACAAACCTGAAGGTGTGATCTTCATGTGCAGTATATGCCTTCCTGTGGTTGTCCATGAAGCAATGCCCTATGTGTGATGCACTGTTATCAGGAACAAGATGGCCAGATGCTAAAAGGTACATGCATAAGTTAGAGAAGGGGTGAGTAAGATATGACATATGAAGATCAATTCTCCATGGCAGCATAGTCATCATGCCATCACTGGGGGGAATTGAGGTAAGGTATATTTTCCTGAGGTGCTACTTGAATACAAGGAGATTTAGATAGAGGAGATGGTGGGAGATGCACCTGGATGATGGGATGTGCAATGGTGGGAAGCACACAGGGATTCCAGAAGGTTGCAAGATAGCAGGCAAGTGTGGAATTTCGATGAAATTATTCAAGTATGCTCATGTTGCCAGATCATTCCCACAACTCCCTGTTATTTCCATCAGCTCTCTGTTCCAGTCACCTAACTATCATTCATAAAAAGTTTTGGTCACCATTCTTCCTGAATTCTTTCACTAAATTGATGGCATCAGAGTATGAGCATGTCATTTCCTCAGGTCTTCCATCATGTTCAGGGTCTATCACAGGGGATTGGTTGATCAACAGGTGTAATTGCACATCAACTGAAGGTATGCCAGACAAAAGTTTTGGTGAAAAGGAAAGATCAATCAAGGCAAATCATGCACTGCACAGAAGGCCAGCCCATTCTTCCTTACTACTAGAAGTGTTCACCATCCTTACCTTCCCACTGCTTTCTCACAATATCTATTTCATAAATATTATCAACACTCACCATTGATTCACTCTATTTCATATAAAACTTTTGTCACTGAAAACTGTTCTTTCATAACCATGATGACTTGTTATCATGTACCCTGCCATCCATATCCATACCTGCCATCTCTCTGTGCTCATGTTTAGGTAAAATCTCTCCTGCTGTTATCATCTGTCAGATCGACTCAAGGTTCACCAGCTGCAATTGTGCTCCATAATTGTATCCCCATGCCTAGGTTGCTCCATCTGATTGTCTTTCAGGAAACCCCTTCTGTCTGATTAGCAGTGTTGAACCTAGACTTCTGTGGCAATGGCAACACCCAAAACTCCAAGAGAGGTGGGGAAATATGCTTGCAGTCACAGTAGTTAAGGCTATGTGTGTTTGTGAGTGGTTCAGTGCACTTCCATGCAGTCAATTCCTCTAGACACAGGTATACACTTCAACTATACAGTCTGGAAGCAGTACCCTTAGCAGTCAAGTACTAAAGGGCTCAGGCTGTAAGCTGAGGGGGATCTCAATAAATGAGATAGAATGAGATCTGGTATGACCTGGATATCAAGAAACCATTGCAAAAGATGTACAGCATGTCTAGGAAACATGCACCGGATGTAGGCAACCAGAGATGGTTCTAAAACTGGAGTGATGTCCTAGAACATAATGCAAAAGTGAATAAAACACAAAAATAGTCCTAAAACCAGTATAGTAAGCATGCAAGGGATATAGCGAATGGTAAAGGTCCTAAAACTGGTCTAGAAAGTGTGCAATAGATGTAGACACTGGTGATAGGTCTAGAACCGGAGCGAAGTCAAAGAAAAATGGTGTAAAAGCCTATAAAATGCAGCAAGAGTATAGACAAGATGTCTCTAAGGCATACCTAATAAAGTGAACAGAAATGTGGGCAATGAACATACAAAATGAGATAAAACTGGTGGAGATCTCAGCAACTTGATCTATACAACTGAAGCTATGGCAACAAGTGAGCAGAGCTTTTGGAAAAACAATGACAATGATGAGGGGAATTCTATGGAGAGTAATGTGGAAATGGGCCTTCAAAGAGGTAATACAATCCTATACTGGGCTGGGAGATGACAAAGTCAGCAATATAAAACTGAAACCAATGAGATAAAACCATTGTGATGAGGTGGAGGCAAGGTGGAAGTGTTAAAAGACAAAAGCAAGTAGTTGGAGCAAGAATGCATGTATTGGGCAGTAATAATGTGATCCAATAACAATTAAGAGTAAAGCAAGCAATGTGGCATAACTGTAGGTGACTGGAATTGACTGATAACATATAAGCTCATCATTAGAGCATAGATCCAGTAAATCAAAGTAGTCTCTCTCTTGTAACTAATTTTCTACAGTCTTATATACTAGAGGTCCGAAATTATAAATAGAAAATATATCTTAGCCTTGGTAAGGCTGTAATTGAGTAGCTTAGTAAAAACCATAGCAAGCATATGGAAACCGGTCATCTGAAGCCACTGCATTGCATTTAATGCCAGGTTTTTGGAGGGGAAACATATGGCTGCTGTTACTGCTGTGAGGAGCATGGGATGCTATTTAACTGCGGATTTTCAATGCGCAGCTCTTCTGCTGAGGTGTGCGCAGTTGCTAGCTGTTACTTTGAGGTCTTGGTAATGTAATAGCCTTAGTGAATATGGTCTGAAGTGCCCATGCACTTTAAATAACTTGGAAGGAGGAGGATCAATCAATTACATCAATTTATTTGAAGGATCAATGAAAGTGCAGCAAATCACAGTTCCTAGTGATGTAGCAATGCTATATCTGGGTGATTGTCGATCAGGCATGCCAGGGTGTGATGGTGCATCGAAATATGGTGCATATCTGGCTAGAGAAGAATATGGAGGGTAGTAGGAGTTATAATCATTGCACTCCAATTTCTGGAAGGAGATTCGAGTTGTAGCATTTGAATATTCATTGAAATTGCCACTAACTAACCGCTGTATAATTGGCTGGTGCCCAGAAATATTTCTGAGTGTGCTAGAGATGAAATCCGGAGTTTGTGTAGGAGGTAGTAGAAGGTAGTAGGAAGATAATGGAGTAATCCATGAGTTCTGAGGGCTGTATAATCCATGAATTCTGAGCATACAGAGCCTAGAGGCTCATCAGTGGGTCTATAATCATACCCTGATCTTCATTTTCTCCTATGCAACCATTGAAGTCCACAAGAAGAACACAAAAAAAGAGATGTCTCCCAGTGATAGGATAGCTGATTGGTATTCTGGCTTGAAGATACTGTCTTTACCAGTAAAGTTGGGCATATTCTTGAGGATCCCATGACTTTCTCTTGCTCCCCATCTTGGCCAACAGAGATCAGAGAGAAATATTTTGGCTTTGAGCATGCCTACACAAACTGAAGGCAAATATAATCTCATAAAGGCTGGTTCCTCCTTCTTATGTGTTCTTCTTTTCTGATATCAAACTCTAGCTGTTTAGGAGTGACAGAAATTTTACTCGAGTCCTGCTCCTTGAGCATACTGATAGAATACAAGATTGATGGTGTTTTATTATCAGTATTCATTTTGAAAGTGACAAGGACTGATCTGATGAGTGTAGAGCTATAGTGGATTTTTCTGATTTGTCTCTACAATGATTTTTGGGGCATTTAATTGTGGTGGATGACCTTGGTATGTAAACATCTACAAGGAGAATCTGATGCCTGGTTGACTTTAGAATGCAGGTGCATGTCAATGCAGCACCAAACCTCAGAATTAAATCATGGATGTCTATTAACAGTGGTTGGGAATAAATGTAATGGTACAGATCTTCTTGGCCCAAGGATGTCAATTCATGAGCAGGTTTGGGAGAGATTCATGGACCCCTTCAGATTCTTTCAGGATTTTGGAAACAGGAGGCTGCAGTGAAAAGCTGTCTGTATCTTCAAAGATGTGCTAGGTTTTTTTTTCAAACTGCCATTGAGCCGACCACTTAGTAGGTCGATTATCATGACAGTGAAGGGAGGCTATTTTTGGAGACCTTGCAGATTTGTGATGCCACTCATATCATGTACCCATATACCTGAGATTGTGGATGTATCTCAAAGAATGGACAGTGCTTTGAAAAGAATGGCTTTAGCACTGGGAGTATTCAGAATATCTCAGAGTGGGTGTGAAGATGAGCAAAACGGTGAGCCAGAAATTAATAACTTTTCTTCATAAAAACTCACTCATATCACACAGGTGAAACACTTTATCTAATGAGTAGGGATGCCCACCATTCCCATATATATGACAGATATGGGTAATGTATATATGGGATTGTACCTGTACCATCAGGCCTTCAGACTCCTGGTTTACAGTATGGTGTATGCCATACAGCTTTGTCCCATAAAGCCCATAGTATCATACAGCTTTATGGCTGTAAATACAGTAGCAATTGAAGCAGCTGTGCTGACACATACAATTCTCTTAAGGTAACACTTGCCTACTACCATGTTCAGTCCTATTGACATTGTTTGCCTCATTTATATTTTTCCAATGACTTCTCCAAAACTCTGTCCCCAACATGTACCATGAACAATGTGATTTTGACTTGTTCTTATGCTCAATGCTGCCTGATAAATTCTCCAAGGCTTGTACTTCAAGAATATTGACTTTTACTCAACCCCTGTTTCAATTTCAGGCTAACTTCATCCATCTAAGCTCTGACCCTGCTCTTGCTGCATTTATGTTCTGCTGGCTAAATATTGGCTACATTCATTTAAGCCATTACTTACCACATTCTAGCTTTTGTTCAAGCATAGATAAATCTCTTCAGTTTTATGTCTAACCTTTACAGAATCCAATTACTAGTCAGTTCCACATCATCTTGGTGTCTTGCTGAACATGACCAAGATTCTTGATATAAGTTGATATAGGTGTTACACTGTACACCTGTTGTCATCTCTGATAAGTGACCTTATGCTGTATAATAGCTTTTGTTGGTCATTAGAAACAATACTACTGGCAGATTCTGCTGTAATTTTTCATATACACATGCATCTGGTATAGATTTGCATTATTTTAATATCAGATGTTATTCTGTAAGGTGATATGGCATATGTACACTCTGCTTTAGGAGGCGATTGCTAGTACAATTATCATAAATAGTTGCCTGTAACAGCCATATTACTGTTTTACAGCTGTACTATACACCATACCATACTATCGAGCAGTCCTGGCAAGACCTTTACAGTATGGTTACAGATGACCCATACTTATCAAGTGCCTGTAAAATTTACAGCCGTACCCATATACAGGTATGATAGGCATCCCTAGTAATTACACCAGGGCCAAGAACAGCATGCAAGCAGACTCATATAAGAGGGTTGATGTTAACAGTTCCTTTGTTCATGATTCCCTGGCTGGCTGATCATTCTTTCTACATCCAGTTTAAAAAATTGCTTGTTCACAGATAACAAAATACTTAGCAAAGATCTAAGGTTATAAATAATCTAATAAAACTGAAGAGATGCAGACTGAATCTTTCTATGGGTAAAACTCTGAGAAAGTTTCCTCAAACTATCTCAACATAGACAATTTGTCCTGTCTCATCCTCCTGTCCATCAACTCCCTGACCTGGTTCACTACTGTCTGCAGGGCTGGCTGAGGATTGCCCTTCTTCACTTGGTACTGTTCCACCTTCTACATCTGAGTCTATGGTACCTTGACTCTGATCTTCAGAGTCATGTCTAAAGTGAAGGGATGATGAGATGCTTCCTTCCCAAGACTCTTTAGGGCGAGCATGTCCTGCAGCAACTCGCCCAACAATCAATGTAGGAGTAATTCCCTGTAATGATATAAGCATTCAGTAAGATACACGGAAGTAAAGAGATAAAACATACTCGTCCAAAAGCTGCTAGGATATCAAAAAATGGTCCTCTAGAGCTATTACAAGCTACAAAAACAATATACACAAGTAGAGTGACAGAGTAGATCAAGGCTGATTCCACAATGATTTCTATGATACCTCTAAATGTTCTAACCCCCATGCTTCTATGACTAATAGTGATTATCCGATATATGATCAGGAGTGTGCAGAGGATTGTTGTGGCTAAAATAAATGATATGTATAGAGTAATCCATATACCAAATGTTCCATAGGCCGATTGATCCTGCACACTATTTACAGTATCATATAATATATGGTATATGTCAAGAACCTTCATTGCTAGATTTCCTGTTAGTGCTAGGCAAAAAAAATTATGAATTGACTATACCTGTTCCTGTGAGAAGACATAGGATAGGCAAGAGGACAATCAGCCAATGATGTCCCCAGACAATCCAACATCTCCAAATCTAAATTGGTCATAATGTTATTATTCAAACGGTAATAACAACTTGACAAACCATAGATGCATCTGCAAAAAGTGTGCTGATCAAACCAGAAACTTCTATCAGCCATTTTTGCCTTGTAGACTTAGGTGAGACTGTGGATATTGCTGCAAACACTGTCCAAAAATTCCACCCATTGTCTATGAAGGCCTCTTGTAGAAATGCCCAATTAAATGCTGTGGGCACCATATCAAGAATATAAAGACATAAAATAACAAAGACCATTGCATGACTAGTGAACCCTCGATTTGTGTCTTTTGCAGAGACTGTGTCACCATATGGGCATTAAGCATATGTTTATATTAAAGTAAGTTATCACATACAAACAGTCCACATTGTAATAGCAATAATCCCAGTATAGATTCCTGTTGACAATTTGAGTTAGTATGAGCTACAAAGATACATTTGTAAATATACATCCCAGTGCACAATATCCTAAAAAACAAGGTGTTGAGTCCAAGGTCTACTTCTTTAAATATAATCTGTATGTCTGCTTGTGAGAGATCAGGGATTTGTGTGATTACTGTCATCTTGCTAAGTGTGAGGGATAGAATTTTAGAGAATGTTATAGAAAATAGTCCTCTTTTATATGCAAACAGAGCACATGCAGAACAAGTGATGCATGTTATAAAAGTGCAATGAAACCTTTACTAGTAGTAAAGAAGTTGAGATGAGAATTGAGATGCTGGAGGGTAAATCTATCATCTCAGGAATTTGGAATCCATCTCTCTTCACCAAGATTTATCATTCACAAAGGTAATAGCCACCCAATGTTCAACTGTCATTGTAGCTGACTTATGCCAGAATCACCTTCCTGAGGTAGCAGATCTTGAATCCTGATATCTATGAACATCTACTCAGAAAATGGAACAATCTAACATGCACCAGTCACCAGAAGGTGCAGACTCCAGGCACATTATCAACTTAGTCTCTGAATAATGGTAAAAGAGGACTACTGTACTTCTCTATGGCTGCATTGAAGGTCCAGACAAGTAGGTGACACATGGCCCATCAAGCCCAGATGCATTCCTTGCTTGTTGAATAGCGCCGTCCCTTGGATTGCTTGTGGTGATAGTAGGCAAAGAAACATCAAGACTTTTCTTCTTATACATCAACATGCGATACCAATATGATACAAGGATGAGGCAGCATCTAAATGTCTCAGAAACTATATATCGAGCAATAACGCAGACACACTAGCCCTCGAAACATCTCACTTCAGTGTATACGACACTTAACTAGAAATAAACCCCACACTCATCTGTTTCCATTCCGACCAACTACACAAGACCAATAATCGTCATCAAAATACCAACCATCAACACCACCTCAGGGACTCTCGTACTCCTAGTACCCCCCGTCCAAAGACACGTTCCCTCCGGCTTCATGCCCCCATCATCCACCGTCGTAGCCGATACCACAACCTCCGTCGTCCCATTAGCTACCACACCCTCCTCCGTTGACACATACACCGGCCCCACAATCGCCGGCGTATACGTTGCAGTGTACTCCTCATAGCACGGCGCCTGGACAGGGTTGGCTCCAGGGAGGGTCGTCAGGTTTCCAGTAGCTACCAGCATGTTCAGGTTTAGGAAGGGAAGGAAGGAAGTCTACGTACTGATCTCGTCAATGGTATTCGAAATAAAACACCTCGCGTTTTGGTCAATCGTGAATACCCCAGCAGCCACGCAACACGAAGGGTCGCCATACGGGTTACAATGGCACTCGTTAATAGCTCTCTGCAGGACGCCGGACTCCCAGCCGTTGAAGAAGTCGGCGTGGTAGCCGTACCCCAGAGGATCGCCATTCGAAAATCTACGAGCTTCGTCAGCGAGAAGCACAGAAAGATGAAGATGGGAAGCTCACACGAAAGGCTGATGGGGCGTCATAGCCTCATCCCGTTGGCCTTGGAAGCCCTGCGTGCCCCAGTACACCTGCAAAGTTTTGGATTAGACGACAAATGAAGGAAGGAAGGAGGAGTGCATACCTCCATGAATATCCGGGGAATTGTGACTGGGTAATTCGGGTCATCGCACGTCCCATTGTCCGGACCCGTCGAGGGAAACGCGACATGGGATTTATGGTCCTCCGAGTCTACGTTCTGTGATGCCGTCAGCCATTTATTCTTCTGAGGATTGGGTAGACGCACCTTTCCGTCCCAACAGCTCGGAAAGTTCTGCTTGCAATTTAGTGAGATCGCATATTGGCTGTGAATACAGCACGCACGATTTGTGATCGTATACCAGACGAGCAGTCCTGGTTAACGGGTAGCTCGTTGTACTTGGTCGACACGCCGTTGAAATTGAGGCAGAGGAACGTGATAGCTTGCTGTGCGAAGCTTGACGCGTTAAAGGTACGGAGGTTCGGGTCTCCTACACGTATGGTCAGAAGGCGGGTCCTAGAAAGGATATCGTGCGAACCAGATATCATTCTGAACTGAGCGTTCATGTTAGCGACAGTGGAGCGAGGAGAAAAATGCGACTGACGTCGTCCGGGAACGGGGTCGTCAAAGAGGAGTTGTCGCTGAATAAGTAGTCTGCATACGTCTCAGCCAGAAATTTTTCACGAGGAAAAATTGAGTACATCTAGAGCAAGCGTGAAAAGAAAGTCATACTGTAATCAAAAAAGCACGCACATTACAGCACTCCCATTCACAGTAACAAAGGATCCATCTTTCTTCCTATACATAATGCGTCTCGCGAATATCCTGGTGGGAAGAGGACGTGCTTACTGCCAATAAAGATGCTAGGACTGGGATTTAATGAGACTCAAGACAGCGCGCATAGAAACATACCGGATACCAATAATTGCTCTTATCTTCCTGCACAGGTATAGACGTGCATTCGCTCCCCCGTAGATTCGCCGTCGACAAGTTCAGACTGAACCCACTTCCTCCCAGCACTGGACTCATGTTCAGAAATGCCTCCATAGCCAAAGGATGGAGATCCATACCAGAATGAACGTGCGAGCCGACTGTGCCCGCATATTGAATAGGATCCATCCGTTGTATCGTCAGAACATTATCTGAAGCCTAAAATAAGCATGCGGCGCATCAAAAAAGTCATATCAAAACGGACTTGCGGCCATCAACCAGTATGACGAGACATTCGGGATCCACAGGCAGACAGACAGAAAAATGAGCCAGAAGGGAGCTCTAGACATGACCAAAGACAAGAGCAAGGATATCGTATAGTAGAAAGCATGGCGTCGGTACTCCCTAACAGCGCGTGGTGACCATGAACAATGGCTAGAAATGAACGTTGTTTCTGAGAAAAGAACTGAGTTCCCACGTATAGCCACCGCAACGTGAGCCGCGGCATGCCGCGGTAACGCCACTCTTTCTTCTTTCCAACCATCTCCTTTCGCTACATTCCTGCCTACTCCCGCAGCGTTTTGTTCGACCGTATTCTCTGTGCCTGTCAAACTTGCATTTCGACATCAAGGATTTCCACCACAATCTCGCCCCAAGAAACGAACATCCGTCCTGTCGAATCTCCCTATGTTGCGAAGACAACAAGCATCGGATCCGGATGATAACCCGCATACGATCCTCGGCGCCTCGGACCGCATGATATGATGCCAAGGAATACCAGGGCCTACACCTCCAATCATGCGACTTCGACATCCATCGTCCGTCTCGACACACTCTTGCGTTGTCGACCGCCTACCACCTCAGTAAAAACCTTCCTCACCGTCTCTCTTTGCCAAGTTCTAACTTCCCCTTTCTAGATGGCTCCTGATCCAGAACGGATGCATGAGCTGTACCATCTTCCGTCGATACCTCTACCCGACGACGTCAGCGATCCCGATGCCCTCTATTGCCCCAACGCCCACTTCGACTTGTACCCCTGCGCGCCTCCACGACCGCCCGCACACGAACAATGCATGTACACCCAAGAATCCCTTTTCCTCGAGAAGACATCCGGTCTCTATCTCGCCTCCCTCTCCCACATCGTTCCCCTCCCGTCCTCCACCCAGGCTCCGTCCACGCTAACTCTGCACAAAAAACTCTGCGGGGGCTTCCGAGAGGAACGCGTCACGCACGTCTGGACCGCCACCCTCGACTGCCAACGCGTCATCGCCAAAATCTTTGATCCCCTATACTTCATCGACCCCTACGAAGGTACAGACCCCTTCCCGCTCCTCGATCTCTCCGTGTCTCGCGAAGCCGAGGCTTACCGCCGGCTCGCTCCTCTTCAGGGAACACAAGTCCCTCGGTGCCTCGGGCTTTTCGTTTCGCCGTTACCCTCGCAGGGAAACCGCACTGTGTACGTCCTCCTCCTTGAGCACGTCGCTGGCCAAGATGTCCGCTACCTCGTCCCAGCTTCCAAGTCTCCTTCCCTGTGTCTCGTCCATCGCACCGCCATCGTCGACGCAGCCGTCACCGTCTTCTATGACATCCTTATGTGTGGCGTCAAGCAACGCGACATGGCTCCCCGCAACCTCATCATACGGCCTCCTAAACATGGTGGCGCTCCTTTTTGCAACAAGGAAGACTGTCCCGTGCGCTGTTCAGTCGACCCGGATAATGTCGAGAGCGTCATGATTGACTTTGAGGGATCCGAGCTCTGGGATCCGAACCACGAGTTCTACGACGAGCAGACCAGGGAGAGGGAGATGCGCGCACTGAGGGAGGACTACATGGAGGATTGGTGGTACGGAAAGTACGGGATATAGATCACGTTTGCTGCCTGCATTGTGAGTAACATATACCGCTGCATGGAATGATAATGACTAAGTCCTCTACGTAGACTTGTACTGCTCACCCAGACTTCGTCGTATGCAAAATCTCCTTCTGAACGACTGCTGCTGGCAACACCGTGAAATCTTGCGCCAAAATGATGATATACGAGCCACCCCAGCTTGCAGCCTGCCTAGGATATCGTCGCATCTGCAATCTACGCGGCGTGGATCGATACGGAATCTCTACATCGTAGTCGCTAGTTCGAACAAAACGAGCCGTTGACACTAGTTTTTGTAAACCCCAGGTGTACCCAATGCGGCAAGGTTCCGGACCGTGAACCCGGCAGACAATCAAACCTCGTTCTTTGCACCATCGCCATAGTCGTTGATTCTGATTCCTCCGCAGTATTACTCGAGACGTACGCTAGAGGCAAGAGTCCGTACTTAGCATGCAATCGTACCTTCGTAAAACTAACGTTTGTATACAGGGTTCAAAGTATGCCGAGCAACACTTGCAGAAGGACCGTGGAAGCATATCTGGATGGAAGTGTACGCAGAATTGCACCGTTTCATGATTTCAGTGCTTATATCACGCCGTAGGACACGTCAAGTAGGGCCCGAATTGTATCATTAAACCAAAATGAGAGCTACTTTTCGAATACACCACCGCCTGAGCACGGAGGAAATTTGGACTTGTGACGACGAGGACAACGATGGTAATAGCTTATACAACACAGATTATAAGGAAGTGGATGCCAATGACGCTCTGAATAGTCATATCACGACCGAGGTCAATCGGAGAGATCCCATTACTGAATCCATCGTATGCTGATAGACGACCCTAGATCTCGCTCGATGTATCGATGCATCGCAGGGCGTAAGAGTCGATATCCATAAAGCTCTCACTATCAGGTTTCACACCGGATCCTGGCCGTCGTTCCTACGGCGTATCCTCCTCCCTCGTCTCGTGCAAAGGCGTTCTGATCCTGCATGACAGACAGTGCTTGGCAGGTGATCTTTTCAGCACACAACAACTTGACCGTCTTGTCTGCGTTTCAGTTGATTTTTATCTCGTACGCCGGTTTCATGGTCGACGAACCCCCAGGATCCCTCGTCGCAGGGATACTCGCTACAATAGCCTGGCACCACAAATCCGACAATGCAGATAACATACAACTTCTCTCACGCCAAAACTCGTCTCTGGAACGGCCACCCATCACCCCATACCCTCCCCGAGTGGCACCAACAGATCTATACGGTGAAAAAAATTCATTTTGCGTTTTCGGTACGTGCGATGATTGTTGGGTGCCCACTTACTGGTCGTTCACTTTATCAATATACACATTCTACCTGTTTCGAAGAGCTTGCTATACGTTACAAAGGGCTTTCGTGCTCGACCACATGTAATCAGAAAGTCGGAGGCAAGAACAAGACCAGGGGTAGCGATGCGGTTCGAGCAATTGTGTGTTCCCCTGCCAGAGTGAATGGAAGGCTGAGATTTACGGCACTTCACCGTTAGAACTATTGGATTTTTCTTGGTTCGTCCTTGAAACAGTTATTTCAATGGGAAGTGCGTGCTAGTTATTTAAATAAATGACATATAATAAACGCTCTACAGAAGATCTCTTACGACAGAATTCCGGCAACATAGACACTCGCAAATATAGACAGCCACAGCCGGTCACCTGTTGCGGTGGTTGAGAGGGACACGATCCTGTCAGCGTTTCAATTAATCTAAAGCATCGTTCAATAGTCCAGGAGTACCGGAAACCGACACACCATCCACCGTCCTAGAAAAGTGACATATGGACGTAATAGTATGGGTACCAAGACTATTCAGGAACAAGTGGTCCTGCGCAAGTCCTGCGCGCTTACAAGGAACTTACAACTAGAAAAGGACCACTTGTGCCTACCCAAATATCATACGCTATGATGCCCGTGGCGCCACAGGACAGTATTCTGGCAGCGCAAGGGGCCTGAACGAGAGACCCGGAAGATTCGACATTCATAACCATCCCCGACTTAGAGATATTTCCAGATACGGTTTGTTTATTTTCCCTTTTCGCAGCCTACGACTTAGTGAAAGAAATCTGAACTTTTTTTAGTGGATGTCGGGTCCTAAGGTCCTGAACATGACGTACCACGAGTCGTAACATCTTAGTTTTCGAATGGAGTAGAGTAACAACTTCCAGATCCCTACCTCTCGTTGCACCCTATTTCTCTCCATGCCCTCTCCTCCAGGCCGCCGTTCCTCCCATTCCGCCTATTACAACCCCGATTCTAGACGTGTTCGTATGCGTAGCTGCGACTCTATTCATCTCCATGTTTTTGATTGATTAACCCAAAGTCCTGAGTAAATAATATTCAATATTGCGGGAATGAAGGCCTCTACTTCGAATGTGTTATCAAAAATATGGCAGTGACCTCGCATTCTCGATGATGCGTTTACTCCTAGCTCTTCTATGCGATGTGAGCTCATTCAGTACGGAGGCCTCCTTTTAAGTGTTACTGTTATTTATCCTTATGGAATCTCGTAGATTTATGCACCCTTTCTAATAGCAGAAGATTCGCAAGAAAATGGTTCAGTTGAAGGAGGAGGGTCTCATCGGTTAAATATTATCAAAACTACTGAAAATTCCACAGGCAACGGCATCATCCTTGCTCAACATCTCGGTCCTCAAGCTCTACATCGGTATTGAGGTCCCGTGTATTTCTCATACACTTTCGCCATAGCGATCGATGTTGAGTTTCAGGCGACAGGTTTTGAGGATTGGAACTCGTTGACAGCTATCGGAATCCATTGAGTTGACAGCAGATTGAAACAGCGATCTCATCTGCATACCTGGTTGACATCATTCTTGGAACCTCTTGCCGCCTTAAGACACGTGTCTAGAATTTTGACGACGGTTTTCATATCCTTTTTCAGATGCTCCTTGTCGTCTGGCGATGGGTACCAGTGGAAATTGTATTTCTCGATGGAATATTTGTTGTCGGTCGAGTTTAATGTGTCCAATATATTAGACCATTCAGGGTGATGAGGATGAATCGAAGCCAGGAAGGATAAGATGGGACGTGGCGGGGTCCCACTGCGAACGATGCTGGCACAAATACAACGAATGACTACCGCTCGATGAAGGTCTTCGATATGCCAACCAGGGAACGTTTCCGGATCAAGACTTCGATTCCCCCCCGTCTTCTTCATAGCTTCCGAGAGCCCAGTAAGATAACCCTCAAGGCCTTCCAAGACCGTTGGGTGGAGATACTCTCTATCTGCAGTGCGCATCAAACCGCCTTGCTCCCTGAAAACATCGTATGCTTGGATGATGCCTTTGGAAAACGCTTGACCAAATATAAAGATACCCAAGTGCTCCATATTTCCAAAGTGTTTCTGAAGAAAGGGAGACAATTTGACGGCTGATGAATAGGTAGTGAATTTTTCGTGGTAGCTGAGTTGTTGGATGTTAAGGATATTCAGAAAGAAGGATTTTGTAGCCCATTCCTCAGGAGGTACCAGGATACTGAAGTGGGGTTCTTGGTGCATAAGCGAAGCTATGCATACGAGAGCATGCACGATGGAACACTCAAGGTCACGAAAATGGGAGTAGGTGAATAAATCAGAGGCAACGTAAGTTGCTATAGCCTTGAATACCTCGGTGTCAAACTTTAAAGGTGACATAGCGGGGGGATGAACACCTTTATTAAGTGCATGTACCACAACGACCAGGAGTCGATTCCTGAAGAAGGTAGAATCATGACTTGAAGAGACATGTGGTTGGAAGATCGACTGCGAGTCGGACATCAGGAGGCGCATAATGGTGAGGAGAAGTCTTCTTTCGTAGTACTCTGACTCTTGATATAAGTCAAATTTGTCGAATTCCGTTTTTTCGAAGAAAGAGAGAAGAGTGCGGAGAACACTTTTTCGACCATGATAGACCGCTGCATCTGCTAAAGTGCAACTGCGCGATGTGGGGGAATTCCTTTCGGGGAAATATATGGCTGTCACCAAACCTAGACACATCTCAATAGTGAGATCCGAACTTCCACTAGCGGAGCTGTGCATGCGCCTCAACAGGTCAAAGCTGCTTTGTTCCCGATGAAATAGCCCTTGCTGAGACGCACGGCTGAAAATGCTTCTCCACACATCAGGATGGTGAAAATGATTGTGTACGAGAGCATTGATAGCAACTTTCTTCTGTGAATCCAGGCGTGCTGGCATCCGGATATGCAAATCGTCGAGGGAAGACAAAGTTATTGACAAGGTATCCGGGATATTATTCCTCGAAAAATCGAGATCATGTTCTCCGAAAAGGCCGAATGGGAATTTTCGGCATGCAGGACGGAACAGTCTCTCCAGACGTAGGAGGGGCTCGATCCTACGGTCTATATTGGGGATATCTTTGGGAACCCATCGAATAGACCCATCTCTGGTAAGCTCCATACAATCCATTAACATCTGTTCTTTCTCATCTCGTATTTCAACCCAGTTAGAGGTGAAAGCTTCCTCCGCATACTCGATGTATTCCGGAGGCAGACCAGCAAGAGCGTAGATTACGAGACGACGAATGGCTGCAGTTGATGACCTCACATACAGCCAAAGAAGCCCACCAACTTCATGTTTGATACGTGATCTTTCCGCAGCATAGATCTCCAACCCCTGCAATGTTTTTGTTTCAGGACGAAACTCAAATTTCAGAGGTGTAATTGCCCTCAGGATGGCATCGAGTCTTCGAAGTATCCACATGATGATCGCATATGCAAACGATGAGAGTGGCGTTTTATATGGACACTCGGGGAATATTAGCGGGAGAGTATTGGTGACAAGGTAGACAATAAAAATGCTCATGGACATAATTCCTATCACGAGAGCAATTTCTGGCTGTCGTGGTATGAGAGACAGGACTAGCCCTGCAAGAAACAAAAACAGGGATAGGTGTAACATGAGTGGTAGGAAGCCAATTAACGTGCTGACACGCCAATTGCGGAGACCCGTATAGCGTGAATGTCGAGTACGAGCACGAACTTGAGGGTTTCCAGCAACGGGTGACAGATAATGACAATACCACCCATCAGCAAGCACGGCAAGGAACGCAGTGGCGAGACTGAGAGTAAGGCTCGCAAACCATAGTCCGTTCACCCACAAATCCACAGGGTTGGGAGTAAAATGAGCGGTGGGGTCAGTGCCGGATGTGGTGATGCGATCTGGGGAAATTCCGCTGGCTAGCGCAAGCTGTATATTGATCTGATCGAATAATAAGAGTGCCGACAGTTTCTCGTAGTCTGGCTGGAGATTTACTGCAGATTGTGCAATGAAGGCGCTCACAATCGCCGAGAATAGTCCCGCCTGCGAGAGAAACAAAGTTAACACAATGAAACACCCATTTAATTAAATGAGCTCACCAAAACAAGCAGGATGTTGACTTGTCCTCTCTGATTTCCAAGCATGTCCGTATCGTAAATCAAGCTTTCGTCCAGATATGCCCGCCAAATGCTGGATGTTGGCCCGGCTTCTTCAAACGGTTGACTCGGTGGGTATCCCCGAGATTCAACTACGATGACCTTTGAGGTCGAATTTTGCGCATAACGAAGTACACCTACCAGTTGGCACTCCCACATGTGTGCCGGAAGATTGTGGTGATACAGCGAAACTCGCTGGTCGTTTCTTCCCAAGTCGACGTGGCACAGGTTCTTCGATAGGTGAAAATAGATTCTTCGCTGTGGTGCCATGGATTGAAGGAGATTGAGACTGTTCAGGTACGTCCACTGGTGTTAGGATGTCTCGTGGGGAGTTGTTTGAACTATCAACGATTCTATGTCCTTTGTAGTTGGACTTGGAATCCGGAAAATTGTCGTTCCGAATATTGGAGGGCTCATCGTGTTCCATAGCAGGAGGGAATGATAGGGAAGAAAATGTATGGCTACTAGAATGAGGCGAGCGGTAGAAATGAGATTATAATATTGACGTGAAGGATGAACATGTGTCAGACAGATGCTCCGGTGATATGGAGGGTTCACCCTGGCAATATCAATTTTGCAGGCACGAGATACTAGACACGAACCTGAGAGGGAAGGAGTCACTCGCCATTAAAGGTAAGTCCCGTACCCTGGTGATTTATTCTATTACTCAAAACCACGACATATCTAAGTCCCCGAGACGTAGAACGTAGAACAAAGTGATATTGCGAGACCAGATATACTAGGTGATATTCTTTCAAAAACAAAATCAGGGTAGGGCATCTAAGGGCTGTTCAAACTGAGAAAGAAGACATGGAAGCGAGGATACAGGTCTTGATGACAACATTGCTATCATTTGAATTGGATGTAGAAGAATTGATGGCTAGTGGCATTAGAAAGAATGATTTCAACCGACATTGAAGCATGTAAGCGCGATGCGTCAAACGAGTTTCAGCGTAGAAGATCGAGTGTACGTAAAGACTACGCTAATTGTCACGAGGATGGGGTGAGCCAGACCCCCAGACAGATCGAGCCCCCGTACACACATCGGCGACTTCAATAACTTTGCGACTTAGCCAGGAAAGGTATTGTATCCAGCACCCAGTGCCTCTAACACCTCACACTCGTACCTAGCTTATGTCCTAGCCGGCCATAGTCCCGCCTCTTAGATTCGGCTCTCGGATCGACCAAATTAGTCTCTCTACAGTGTTCCAGACATGCCGAATACAGAACTAGCGTAGTAGCGTTCCTGTGGTGTTTTAAGTGCGGAGACCAAGACGGTCTCCCAGCAGCTTGATCAATACCTTGCTCATCGAAAAGGACATGCTCCCACTACGTCGCACGAGGGTCATACAACTGTTATTAACATAAGACTGAAATGCTTGTGAGTGACCTCCATGTCTCATTAATATCTCTCATGCTAACAAGGAATTACTAAGACAGTTCCAGGCTTTGCGACTTCAGTTATTTCGAAGACTGTACGTCAATGTAAAATGGCAAACCTGGGAGCACCAACACTATTGATGATGTTGAGCGCTTGCTCTTTCGCATTCTGAGGCTCTTAACGTCCTGTTGGAGCCTCGGAAGTCATGCCTTCTAACCTTGGTTCTCTAAGACGAACGTCTATTTCTGGAATTTCGGCGTTCGAAATACATCCTCTCACAGGATGCAAGAACTCCATTAACTGGTACATGGTTCATGAAAAACGACCTTCAGCCTGATCTGAACCTTCATATGTGATCGTCGGCATAGAATGCGTGGGATGATGTAAACGTGTTACTTACTTATTATACGGATGCGAGAATATACCTTTATACTTCGTAACAGAAGAAAAGTGGATGCAATCCATCCGCCGATAAGTGTGTAAATGCTGACAGCAAGTATTCAGATGAAAAAACACTTATTGCGTATAGTTACAAATGCGAAACAACTCAGCCTTACAGTGTACACTTTGGAAGGATGAAATCGATGGAGAATAAAAGGAAAGACTCCTGCCAGAAGAGATACCGAGATCGAATTCAGATATAGTAATCCGACGACGTGGAACGTCTACGTGCTGTTATGAGAATAAGTACTTCGCATGCACTGCGGGTCCATCAGATTCTGCACAATTACAAAATAAATGGAGATTTGTACCTCGTGGAAAATCGAGATGTGACAACGAGTCGCATTGAGCCCAAAATTATCTCGAATGTGCTAGTATTGTTAATTAAGTCGGGCTCCATTTGTATGGAGACAGAACTGCGACACCTAGAGAATGGAGCGACCTTCTGCCTTTGTGCAGGTAGAAGCACGATAATTACGCACCTCCTATGTAATGGTTAGATGAAACATACCTGTATTCTTGCTGTCGACAAGAAATCAGATATAGTGTGACTGTTCCGAAGGTTGTATAGGTGTGAGGTCTCAGCCGAAGAGAGTACTGTTACATATCATACATGGAAACTATGTAAGCCTTGATGCATGCTTCACCTAGAGTACGCTTATATTTGTATTAAGAAAAGTAGCTATAAGTACTTCAAATTTACTCGATAATCCCAAAAATTTCAGTAAACCATACACGGACTCGTAGAACTACGGAAAAATCTCACGAAAAGACCCAAGTGATGGTATTCCACATTTGTATACGTCTTCAACTTTCCCGTCTTTTCGAGCATCACTGCAATGACTGAGCCGTACCATAATTTGTCTAGTTCCAAAGAACGAGAGAGGCTAGCGATCGTGTTGTTCGCAGAGTCAGGACATTCGACGCCGAGTCGCATTTGACTCTTGTAGTACCAAAGTTCAAACGGTGGGTCCCTTCCTCGTCCGCCTACCCTTCGATATGCCAACTTCACTGGGGGAAAGAAGCCGCTGACCTGCGGTATACAGTCGACTATCTGCCCACAGTCATCCCGCCGGAAGGCAAACGTGACAGGGACTACTTGGGGGGCAGAACCTTTTAATATACAGTCAGACACCGTGATACTGAAACTAATGAAGGAATGGCGCACGATAATGGTGAAACATGATACCTCGGATACGATTGTGATCAGGATCTGCCAAAATTTCTCCCTCGTCGAGTCTGGGGTAATGATCAACAAATTTGTGTTCCAGGTTCAGATTTTCCGTAATGTGTCTCCGAAATGTCTAGAGGTACAGTCCCAGTTATATTTATATTATTTGATGTTCATTGCTACGTACCAGTCCGAGGCATCTCTGAGAGCACCAGAACTGACCGCAGTGACATATAGCAGCAGGCTCCGAAGCGAGGTCCATATTGTGGCAGCCACTGCAGAGAAAGAGCATCGACTTTACTTGAGGTTCCATTCGTCGTCGATTAGGCAGAGATCCGCGGAGTGGAGGGAGAAGTAAACGAAGAACTAGCGCGGAAAAAATAAGCAGACGGGCTTCTCGAGAGACGCGTTGTAGTGGTGTGTTTACAAAGTGTTCATTGTTGTCACGTTGACACTCAAGTTAGAACCCTGCATTTATAAGTGCCGGCGAACAGCGGTGCCACTCGATCAGAGAGAGGCACAATAAATTAAGACCAGTGTCATGAAGGGAAAAGTACAATACCACACTTTGAGACTCATCCCTTCCCCGGTATTAGCTGTGCTACAGACAGAGAAACAACCCGATGAATAGCGATAAACTGAGTTTTTTTTCCCACTCGTACCCTAGTGACTATCGTCTTACTTCGGATTGAACATGTGAGAGCGACATTTTTGAACATGATAAGTCCAACAGACGTCCGCGATGTTCCTCTCGACCGCACAGTAGACACATCGTTAGATATCACAAAATCCGCATCTCACAAATAAATCCCCGACTCCCCGCTACGATGATTTCTCCATTTCGTACAAAGTTCTAGATATCGATTCAGAGACGCCGTTTACACATCATTAGGATAACGAAGTTTGGAGCCGCCTCGGTGCTTCCTCCATGCAAATTGATGTGATACTCCATGGAATGTAAGCTACGAACAGCGGGTAAGCTTCTGGACTGCTGGAATATGCGATGGCGGAGGTACCGGCCCGTGCGGTCCGTGCTAGCACTCCCTTATTTACACCATGATATCTCAAGACACATATTTTTGGTGGGGAACGAATGGATGTAAGAGTGAATACTTCACCAGGAAATTACAATGCAGCGGGATCTAGAGGCTTATTTGGGTCCGTGACGCCAACTCCTTGAATGCTCACGCCGCGCTGCATATCACCTATTTTAGATTTCAGGACATCGGCGGACTAATGGCTTTTAACTATTTATTTTAACACATAGGTTGAAAGTAACTCACCGATAACTTGCAGAAGATTTCCTGCACCAACTCGGCTTCAACCAATCCGACTTCACACTCAGAAGTCCGAGTACTTGCCGAGTACAGTTCTTTTATCCTGTAATACCATGGGGCGGTCTGGTTTTCAGAAGGCTTGTCATAATAATCGTCATCGAGGACTACACAGACCAATAGTCAGGCCGACATTGATGTTTGGGCCACTACCAGTAAATGCATCATGGACACGTGGCCATAGTCCTTAGAATTACCTGTTAAGGAATTATTCGCCTCAACCGGAAACCACGACGGGCATGGAGACTTCTTAGCAGACCATGACGCATTGTTCCATAATTTCTGGTCAACGACCCGTAAAGTATTCTCCCGATGAAGACTCACGAAGCGGCGCTTTCCATCAAATCTCTTTGCAAAAACTCATGGTTCCTTCATTTTCGGCACCGTTTCCTTTCCGAAACCCCTTCTCTCCACGGAGACCTACCTGAATATCTGATACATTGATCTCTGCTGCTAAGAGGAGAAAACGTGCATTATATCGTCCTGTGCTATTGTCCTGAAGGGCGCCTCTTGGCGGGGTTCCTCCATAGGATCATAAAGCGGGTCTTATGCACTCGCGTGTGCGAATTCCATCTCTGATATCTGCCAAGCTCATTCATCTCTTCTTTCGTTTCAGACACATCAAGAGCAGGCGCTGTTATGTAGGCCATGCGGCCTTGCCACAGAATATAACTTAAGAGAGGACACTTCTGAGGTCGCATTCTTTGCAAGAGCTTCCCCCCCCCCTCCCCAAACAATCCAATGCTCATCAAGGCTCTCCTTTTCTTCGCTTTTACTGTCTTGGGTACTCTTCCTTATGCTACAGCGGAGTCGCACACGGTGAAGTTGATCAATCAGTGAGTATATTCCTGTCATATGGTACCTTGACTCGCTGACTGTGATATAGATGTGGTACTGGAACGGTAAACACATTCGAAGAATTCCAGTGTGCCAGCTAAAGCCCGGTCATCGTAGCCCACCCTAAGCCAGAATTTCGTCATCCTCTCGACCGGTGCCGACTACACCGCCACAGGCCCCTTCGAATCCGCCATAGCGCAAGTCATTCCTGCCCGTACTTCTTTCCTTTCCGTCCTGAATTACTGAGATTTAGTTGGCTCGAAACCAATGATTGCGGTTTTAACGGACGATACTGTACCATCGTAGAAATCACTCTGAAAAATCCCACGGCTCCCGGTGCAGGATCCAGCGTGGACCTTTCGATCATCAAGCCGTAAGCTCTGATCTGTTTTACCTGTTTCACTGCCTCATATAGCCGTAAGAAACAACGTGTTCAACGTACCAGCCTCGTTCTCATACTTCAATGGCTGCGACGGCCAAGGAAAATCATGTGCGCTGCCTGAGTCCTTAATGTTTGTCTTCACCGTCGTGAATACTTCTCCCTTTAGGTTCAAGCTCTGACTGTGTCGATGCGTTTCACACGGCAACCGACTGGGACGCTCTCGTGCAGTGCGAAGATGATGATGTTAACGGTTCTTGTTTCGTCTTCTCGACAGTATACTGACATCCACTTTCCAGGTTGGTATTATCATCACTTTTTGCTGAATTTAATCCCTGAGAGACCTAGCGGCAACATCGGCTAGTTTCATCTTTCGAGAGTCTGTACTTTGTACACGCTTCGCAGCATTCAGATATCCATCACGGACGCACATTGAATTTTATTTTGAATCTTCTCGTTCCTTTTACTCAACCGGTCTTAAACTATGCATACACTACAAGAGAGTTTATCAACACGTTCATATATCTGCCTGTACTCTCCGATCTGAATCTTTGGAAGCACAACGTTAACTAAAACTCTTGTCTCTAACTTCACCTTCCCACTGGAAACAGCCATTCTCGGGGATGACATGGTCATCGAGCATTATATATGCGGTAGGGGCACCTTGCAGCATCCGCTCTGATGACAGTGGCGACCAGTCTTTTCATCCCTCCAAGTCCGATTTCTTCCACAGTTTTGTTTGAACGATGTTTGATGACGCACTATGCATTTATTTCGCTGCATTTATGCACTGCCCTACGCTTCTGAGTGCAGAAGTATCATTCATTACCATCATCCGGAGGACTGGGCGATCGGGTCCACTGGAACATTCTTTTTCAACCAATCCTTTAAATCGTCGACCTCCTATGACAAGTCCACCGAATGTGCCAGCCCTTGGTAAAGATGATACGATATCCCCCCAACCGTATTCGACTGCTCCGTCACTCGGAATCCAGAGTCTTTTAATGCCTCCACGCATTCCGTATTCATCTCAAGCGTGAGCACGTCATCGTCGGTTCCGTGAGCAATGAAGATCGGTATATTCTTAGTCCTTCGGGTAATACCCTATAATGAGACTAAGAGACGGTCAGATATCATTCCAGGAGCCCGTACCTCAATCAATTTATCAGGAAGAACCATTCTTCCACTGAGCATCACGATTCCAGCAATGTGAAGACCCTCGAGGGTTACGCCCATGAACAGGGACATACAGGCTCCTTGGCTGAATCCACCCAGGAAGACTCTCTCAATGCCGTTCTCGTGTTCTTGAGTGATAATCTGCTCAAGCGATTTTACAGATTGGGTGACTCCTTCTTCGTCTTCGGGTACGTCCCCTCCAACATTGTACCTGGATACAAAGGTTATGTATCTTACTAACTGAAATCAATTCATCTCACCAGGCTGGTACCACTGCTCCGTCTAGCCACAAGCATTGGCGCAACGAACTATTTATTTCACTCATATCAATGTGGCTCAGCACGGCAGAGGAATGAATACCTACGCTTGCGGCATTATCCACTTGATGTGGTGCAATCCTGGATCAGCAGCGATGCTTCGCGCCAGGCGACCGATATTGTTGGCGCTGCTACCCAGCCCCTAATACATAGCCAGACGAGTGCATGAGAGAATGAGGGTGTTTCACACATGGAGGAAGATAATGGTGGCGCTGTGCTTCGACTTTGCCTGCACGGTTTGGAAATCCAGTTCTTGGGCGATAGGAAAATCGGTACGTGTAAAGACTGAACGCTTCTAAGTAATTACGGGCGATAATGGGAGTGAAGACGAACGTAGCTATCAACGGAAGATAGTATTTACAAAAACAAATCAATCACGTGCTGCACAGTAACCAAAGTTTAAACCGCTAACTTCAAGGCTTGCGCATTGCTCAAGCTGGGGAATTTCTATAGAGTAGATGCCATTGTACAAGTTAGATACAGATATTATAGTCCACGTTCTTTTGAATACACATTGCGGTTACATATGCGAATCATGTCCCTTAGAAGTCCCTCGTCGCCGTCTTACTTTCTTTCCCTTCGCGGTTGAACGCCGATCCTCCTTCGGTTGCCGTCTCGCCCAATTGAGTTCGTCGCATATTTGGAGGTGCCCCGCCAGCGTTTCCACATTTGCCAACGCAGATGAACAATGTGGACACTCGATATGCTCCGGCTTCAAGTGCTTCGCCAGGATGTGGTCCTTGACATTTTCTCGGTGGAGAAGTTTAGGGGTCTTTCCATGCATGCAGATAATCTGCCTGCGGCACAAAGGACCGTGTTCGCCGTTCGGATCGTGAGGCCTGTAGAAGCTGGGACAGGAACCCTTCTGACAGGCAGTGTAGGACCAGCGGGAGTGCTCTGTGACGTAATGCGATGGGAAGTCATCTATCCGGAGAGCGGATGAGCAATTTGGATGGGGGCAGGGGTGAATCGCATCGGGTGACCAGCCGACTCGCTGTAACCCGAAGAATGTCTTCGCGGGGTCGATATTTTGGTCATAAATGGGTGCTAGACAGCTGGCTACTTTTACTGTCTTGATAGGAACATAGAAGTGCGTCCCGGCGGCGCTATGTCAGGTATTGTTTAATATGCAGAGTAGAGCACGAATGAACCTCACAGTTTCTGCATGCATGTTTCCGATAATGTTTTAACGAATTCAGGACTGGGAACAGGGTAAGAATGGAGAATAATAGGACGACGGTCATAACGTACTCGTTCAAAACCTGGGTGTTCGAGAGCCTCTGCGGTTGCAGATAATGTATTCTGGGGTAGGGATTGAGGCGTCTCCACGGGCTGTTATGACAAAGTCGATGAAGAAAGAAAGTATTCTCATACCTGGGCCGATTATCATCGAGCCGAAGGACTTTTCCACTCTGTGGTCTGATATAATCCAGTCAAGTCTCAGAGTCTGGAAGTGAAGGAAGCGATCATGGATTCTACGTACTGTTTGGATGACGAACTGAGTGTTGATGGTGTTTCAACGCCATGGAACGTTAGGGCACGGTATGGATTGTGAGTCAGAGGCGAAGGCACGTTGAAGACTCCAGGGTATGACGTCGAGGTCGAGGAGCCAGCGAGTGGGGATAGCTGTCGTGCAGGAGCGTAAGTATCCGCCGGGCTGATGGCGGAAGGTGGCGGCAATGAC
This sequence comes from Armillaria fumosa, assembly GCA_030407015.1. Taxonomy (NCBI): domain Eukaryota; kingdom Fungi; phylum Basidiomycota; class Agaricomycetes; order Agaricales; family Physalacriaceae; genus Armillaria; species Armillaria fumosa. The sequence continues at coordinate 655,598 of JAUDYM010000020.1, read as the reverse complement.
CGTCGAGGTGTAGGGTACCAGGCAGAAGGCTCGACTTGTAAAGGAGGCACTGATAGGGAAAGACAACGGTCAGGATTGTCGAGCTTTGCGTTCCTGTTGCCACCCGGACATTGATCTTCGACCACCGCGTGCCTATTGTAAAAAGGAGTCAGTCTCATAATACGCAAAGAAGTAGATGTCGCACGTAAGGGTAGTCGTCGGACAATTATCACCCTCATTTGACGGATCAGGACTGCTGGACCATTGCATCAACTCCAAGGGATAGCACTTGAAGATATAAAGCGTACGCAGTAGCTGCCGTTTCTCTGCACGTCCATTCTGGACCCAACTCAATGAACGAGGGAAGTGGGCTGGAGCTTATTTGAAGATCGTCGTCCATGATGAAGCAATCAGGATCCGGGATGCTTGGGACGAGTGAGAAGAGGGAGCACAGATGAGGAACACAGATAGCAGACCTGCGCGACCTTTGGTGTGGCAACGACTCCTCACAGCCCAGCACCTGACTGGGAGACGCGTCGATCGAAAGGAAACGCGACGCGACGCGGGGTACGTACGCGCAAAAGCTTTCAAAACTTGACAAGTCTATGCTCTCCCAATCGTAGTCTATTAGTTGAGAATAGACGACTCTGCTGGAGGATCAAAATTTGGGTCAGTGAAGAAGAGGAGAACCACCCACGATGGGCACCCGGCCTGCTCCTCATAGTTTTCTGCCATGTTGCCACCAGAGATAGGCGCGTGGGTAGCGGGATTCAAAGAGGAGGGCGACGCGTCCATCGGGAGAAAGTTCCTGGTAAGAGGACAGAGAGGCGGAAAATATTATACCTTTTATACCGTACACCGGGCCGTGACTGCGCATTGCGAGCAGAGGTTATTTCCTGATTGGGGTTTCAATGTAGAATGAGGAAAAGAAAGGCTGTCTTCCTTTTTGGGAGTCAGTAGCGCGTGATTTCCTGGAAGGCGACTGTCAGAAAAAAGTACGTGATGTGACGCGAGCCCTCAGGTTTACATTAATAACAGGGTGGATTCCAGGAATCGCTGTTGTCCTATCCCTAGTTATTATTCGCGGGGTTTCGGTTCGTTCGGGATGACAAGTTCGAGAATGTTTTGTGAACGATGAATTCGTGCCACAGGGTTTAGTTGATCGTAAAAAGCAGCACTGATATACGATTCAGTTTAAGTATATTGTAAAGGAGTGGAAAGGACGTACCGGTAGGAGCTTAGAAACCAGAGGCGTTAAATGCTCTCTTTCGACTGCGCCCTGGTATATCTTCCTCAAATAGCCTCAAAGGTTAGTGATGTCGAGAATTGAGGGTAGTAAGAAAGTATTTAAACGCGCCTGAAATGTTCGACCTCCTCATAGAGGAGGTATAGATAATCTGGCTATCTTCGCTCGTGTTGTCCGATAGAGAATGATTCCTACACCCTTCGCGCATTTTTACATGCTGGATAGTAGTAGAAGATCGCCCTATTGCGGTTAAGGGAATGTTCATTGCTATAGATTATGAACTAATAGAACGGGACGCTGATGGAGCCATCTGTTATAACGCCTCCTCGCAGAGCGGAAAGTATTTCAAGGAACTGAAATGCACGATGTGATCTGTGCTGAGAGTCAAAGACTGAACTACACACACTGTAGGGACTTACTAGGCATGTTCCCTATCCAAGTTGATTTGAAGCAACCGTAGGTCATCGAAGCATGAAGACCCTATCTGATCATGGCCTCCGACCTCGCCTCATCGACATTCCAAATACACGTCACAGCTCCAGAAACCTTCACGAATACGACAGCGAAGCATAAACGGTAACAAAAAGTTTCGGGAAAGCGAGAGCTGCAATATATTCTATCTACGGCATCGCCGTGAAAAAAGTACATTAAGAAGGTACCAGGGTAAGTATATAATTCATCAAAGGAATAGAAACGGAAGCACACGAAGATCAAGAAAACATTGAGTGGAGTATCGGTCGATCTAGGTCTATGTCTTCTAACATTCTATGAAATTTGCGTTCCTCCTGCAACTGCGGCTCCCATGCGTCTGACTGCGTTTAGGCTTGGCGAGCACGCTTGTTCGGAGCATCATCTCCCACTGTCGAAAAGTACTCCTTCGAGCCCTTGGGATCCGCCTTCATGGTCTTATCTCCTTCATGCCAGTTCGCGGGGCAAACTTCTCCGTGCTTGTCCTTGACGAAAACCTCAGATGATAACGATAGAAAGAATATATGGATAACGCACGGTGAACTGGAACGCTTTGATAAGGCGAATAGTCTCGTCGACAGAGCGACCAACGGGTAGGTCGTTGACAGTGATTTGCCTGGCGACGAGACGTCATGAATGTGGTACAGGGAATAGTTAAGAGTAGCGACATACCTGAGAATTCCCTTGGGGTCGATGATGAAGAGACCCCGGAGAGCAATGCCTTCATCCTCGAGAAGGATACCATAATCTCGGGAGATGGACATGTTTCGGTCGGCAATGAGCGGGAGCTTGAGGTCGGGACCGAGACCACCCTCCTTCCGAGGTTGGTTAGCCCAGGCAAAGTGAGAGTGCTGAGAGTCGGTAGAGACACCTGAATGACGCGACTGAGAAGCGCAATTGCACCATGAGCGAGATAAACATACCAAGAACCTTCGTATCAAGGGCCTTGAATTCGGCCAAGGCATCATTGAAGGCCAAAATTTCAGTAGGGCAGACAAAGGTGAAGTCCCTGGTTGTCGTCAGATTCTAGATGAAGATGACACATGGGGCTGATGTGCGTACATAGGGTAGAAGAATAAGACAACCCTAAGAATAATTAGTTATCACGCCAGGAAAAGAACTGAAGGGCTCGTACCATTGACCAAGATAATCCGTCAAAGAAACATCCTCAAAGAGACCATCAACGACGGCGGCAGCCTTGAAAGTGGGAGCGGGACGTTGGATGAGAGCGACCATGGTGAGTGAAAAAAGCGGTGATGATGGTGGTAAGAGATAGAGAACGCTTTTTCAATTTCGACGTTCGGGTCGCGTTATTTTGTGCCATTTCATGCGACTCTTTGACTGCAAACTTCCCCAAATAAGGTAATTTCGTGTCCTAGAAATACGGAAAATCCCTAGACCGATGAAAATAAGTCCGAAAGATCGTCCGATGAATGACAAAGAAGGGTGACTAAGGGCCCGTGATCATCCGTGACCGCGTCTTAGTGATATTGCTCGTGACCTCATCGATACTTTGACGCGTCGTCTAAGCTCATACGACAGCTTTCCTTAAAGCGAACGTTACCAGTGGCGCCACACCTCCTCTGAGCATCTTATCATAATCAGCCGCTTCCACGGCGACCCGTCTGTGATGCTTCTTGAGCTCATCATCGTGATGATTCCGATACGGACCTTGCCATCACCCCGATGGTCGAATATTCGAGATCATTCTGTTGAAGCGTCAAAACTTTTTTCTGGCTAGGAACGGTTGGATTCTAGGATTGCCTACTCAGCGCGTTCGCCTGTCTCAAATGACAATCTGGACTCTGGGAGGCCCTCCTCGCTTCTCGGAATGACCTATTGAAAACTGTCAGGAAAGATCAGTCGACGGAAATACGGCTCCATCCCGTTCTATTCCTGATCATTTGTGTATCTTGGCATCCGAAGAATCGGACTCTCGACATACTGGCCTGTATGTCCCGTGGGGCTTTCCTCGAGCTCTATTGCTCGGTTCTGAAGCTTGGAATGAAGACAACTTCACGTTACTCATTTCCTTTCTGATCGCTCTATCGCTCGATTTCATCATTACGATCGCGCCGGACCTTAACTCTGTATATCAATCTTCTGAGGCGCGTTGGCACCTTTGGGTCTCAGGCTCTTCCCAGCAACCGTTACTGCGATGGTTACAGGGAGCTTATTTGTAGGCGCGCAGGCTAAGACAGAAGCTTATGTGAGCCATTACTGACACAAGGAAAGAAAAGATGCTCAATCGGATGCAGGGCAGCTATTGAATATGTTATAACCGGTCTAAACGATTGATGTACGGGCGTGACCGCGACCGGCCAAGTAGTGTTAAAATAAAGACAGGGATTTCGTAGATTAAGGTCGCCGCAAAGAAGTAAAGTAAGTAGAAATGAGTGATAATTGATAGGAAAGCGACGGGTATGCTCGAACACTAACATCTCGTGCAAGTATGAATATCAACACGATTTCCTCTGCTTGACAGATCTAGCGTATAATGATTGTTGAACGCTAAAACGTGTTTTCAGCATAGGATGGAGGCCTATCAAAGAGATCGCCATGAACGTGCTCTGCTTCCCGTTGAATAAGTATCTGATAAACCTGTGTTTTTAACCTCAAAACTTCAGTTTCTATATCGCTCAAAGCAGGTCGTGGCCTCTCTTCCCCATTAACACCCGCCTGTTCGCTTGTGCTCCCGGGGTCGACTGGCAACGATCCGGATACGGTGCCGAAGTTATTTCTCTTGGCTCTCGCAGCCTTGGTACACTTTCCCTTTCGTGCTTGAGGAACTTCCTGTAAATAAGGAACAATCGAGTCTTCTGTGGTGCTTCCACCTGTTTCGATACTATCCACAGACAAAGGTCTGGATGCTCCGCCCAAGGTATCCACCCTCATATCGCTTTCTGTAGGATCCTGAATATTTGTGAATGGCTGTACCGTAACCGTTCTAGCATGCAACACGGGAGAGATCGCTTCTCTTTTTTCCTCGTCACTAGGTGGAGAAAAGGGCAATATTGATGGTCCATAGGGCGTTATGCGTTTCCGTCTAAAGAAGAAGATTGCGACTCCCATGAGAAGGAGTAGAAAAGAAACAGATCCTATGGTTGCGCTGATGATGATGGATTGTCAATTTGAATTTGATGGAGGGTTGGCCGATCTATGGAGAGTGGTAAGACTCGTAGCTTTGGGGGACGAAGTGACGAGTTTTAACGTGGATGGGGTCCTTGATGTGGTACCAATGGTAGTGGTATGACTAGATGTGGATAATACATAATTTCTAGGAGGCGAAGAAATGAATAAGGCCGCTAAGTTATAGGTAGAGGGAATGCTTTCATACATCGATTGTTTCAAAACCGTAGCACTGGAACTTGTTTTCAGTGGAAAACCAGAGGATGCCGACATTCTAAGATAACGTTAAGATCAGTGAATCAGAAGCACATAGAATTGTTTCCTGAAATGCGCACAATGGGGGAGCTGTAATGGTATTTCCTGTCAATACAGTAGACGCAGACAAGGCGAGACTTCTGCAATAATATTTAGGTCAATAGACCGCACGCAGGGTTATCGCTCACAGTGTGGAATTTATGGCAGTAGTCAGCACAGGGCTATTCCATGTTCAGTATAAGTATTGAATATGGTAGAGAAATAATATGATGTACACACGTAAACGGCATTACAGAAACGCTACTTTCACTGTCCTCCTCCTGAGATGCAGCCGTGAGGCTATGAGAGCTCCCAACAACATCGTTCATCTGGCTTTCCAAAACTTCAATAACATATCTTCTATTTGTTAGAGGAACACGAGTAGTCCATCATCGGACCACACGTATATGGTGCACCCCGCTGAAGCAAAAGTCACGGTAAGTGTCCCTTGAGGTTGGGTGGTGTTGCTGGAGGAGGATATGGAGTCCCCGTTCCTGGAAGCTTGGGAGATGATGTTTCAGCGTGAGAAGCATATATCATCTGGATCGTCGGAGTTTCGGTGCCATGTAATTGTTATTGGTATCCCTGCGATGAGGGGCCCTGGGGGATCGTCAAACATAAATCTGTACAAGGCAGTCAATTGGTGACATCTGCGGACCCGGGTGTTAGCCGTTGCAATGGGCACGAGCACTAGGGGAGACTACTCGCATAATAAGGAGGAGAAAGAGGAGCATTCAAGGAAGAAAAGAGAGGGCAGGTCCATGGTAAACGAAGCATATTCCTGGGTGTGTGATATCTTTACAGAGAATTGAAAACGATCGATGCATCAGTGGTCAGGGAGATGGTTGATATATCACCATCCTGTGCAGGGCACTGATCTGGCAGGCAATGAAGGATCAGCAGGGAAGACAATCTGGGTGAGATATGGGGCTAAGTTAGCACTAGGCATCCACCTAAAACCCCTGCCCTCATGCTGCATGCCTAGTGTCATACCATGCTGAGTGATATCAAATCTGTTAGCTAGAGGCATATTTTGAAACAGATTGGGCTGTAGATGCGATAAAATGAAGGGATGATCTCTTCTGAGTGCTTGATGCACCAAAGGCTTGGCTTTAGGCATCCAGGGGAAGCTTATACTTTGATTCAGGGCTTAGGCTGCTCTGGAAGAAAGTGATGGGAACAGATATTGTGATTGATCATTGCTGACAGGTTGCAAATTCTCAAGCCTTCTGTCTGTTTCCTATATAATTAGCTTGTTTTGTGTTAGGGCTGACTCTCACATGACTCGTAGTTGGGCGATTGCTAAGCTGTCTCACGTTCGGACAATCACTTATGCAACGCCTCGGATGACTTTGAGGTGATGAAAGAGGCGCTTACTAGAGAAGCTCTCGGCAAGCAAGCAGACAAGTAAGATTTATGTGGTGTTAAACCTTAGCTCGAAGCTGAGGTTGTACAATGAAATGTAGCTACTTAAATACTAAAGCGTAGGGGTTATTAATAGGTACTGAAGTTTTGTCAAAGTTGAAAGGCATGCTGGTTGGGCGACAAGCATGCAATATCATGTGTTGTCCATCATGAAAGTTTTGTCGAAGTTGATATCGGTGATGAGGTGGTGATAGCGCATAAGCATGATGATGCTGATAAGATATGATAAGACTAGAAAAAGGAAAAAAGTGAATAAATCGTAACATTTTGCTGCCCCTTGAACTGAACTGCAAATCGGTTGATATCATCCTGGGCATGGAGGAACAAGTTCATCTTCCCAATCGCCAAGGCAGTCCACTGTGAATACTTCTTTGCTAAAACCGAGCTTCAGTCACTGGGTGGCCATGCCAGAAAACATGGTGATAGACTGTTCAACAAGAGTATACAAAATCGACTATCTCAAGCTGAAGTTCTTGAAGACTGATCGTATACTGTAATGTCCATTATTTGTGCTGTCTTAATGATAGCCTGGGATTATGGATATATCAAGGGACATTCTAGCTGGTCAGGCTTCCTCTAAGCCTTCAAATTCAGTCCTTTTCTGTTTCCTTTCTATTTGGTTTCTGCTTTTCCCAGCTACCAACGTAATAACCTAGGTATTGGCTGCATTGCTACTTGCTCCCAATGAGTTATATGCCTGGTTCTTATACCTTGAGCGACTGTATACCCTCCCCACTGTTCCTTGGTCAGGTACTTTTACACTCCATAAAGTACTTGGTGTTAAGCCCAGCAGCCCTCCCCCTTGAGTCAGGAGGCAAATAGGCTGTGCCTTGCGATGTCCCACCACTTGGTCCCTGTGGAGTGATGGTATTTCATCGAACGACAGCATATCGGACTTGAGTGTATTCAGTGGAGGTGTAAAATTAGCTTAAAGTCTAATGTAGAGCCTGAAAGAAAGTCACTGTAGGGCGATGACTCCATCAGATCTCATTGCCAATGGTAGATCATTCATGTGTAGGTGGTGAATAGCCAGAAGAATGAAATATGTATTGAATTGCTAAGATGGAAATCTACTTTGCGAGACCACCTAACAATTGATGTGCCACTATGTGTATATCATGCATATTCAGGAAATACCAATAGATAGTTCCTATACTCCCTCATAGATACATTATCTTTAAGTGTTCACTGATATGGCCTATCTGTCCACTGAGGCTTCTCTCCTCTTGTTTGGGTGTCAAGAGATGGCAGAGTCAACAAGGTGAGTTTTCATACACTGGTGACCTGGAGATCAAAGGTTGTGAGCTTTTGAAGTCATTCATGGGATTGTCAGCATATTTTGACTTAGCATAATGCAGATGGAACAGTCATGTTGATATGCATGGAACGTATCCACCCATAGATTTTGCAATTTGTATACTATATACTTATCCAATCTATACTGTACTTGCATATTGAGAGCTAGGATTGAGCCTCCAGATCACTAGCTAAAGCTATTGCTTTGCACTAGGCAATATACTAAGTGGCATTAGGACTTAGGAAAGATATCACTATGAGTCAGACCTACCAGCCTAATATATAAGCCCTAGTAGGCAGATATACACTATAACAGTTCTAGTTGTGAGTTAGCTATTAAACCAGGAGTAGATATACCAGATAAAACTGAATAGTTGTGATAGCAGGTGGAGCTAATGTCCATTATGGGACAGCTGACACTACTGGGATTGCCTTAGAGAAAGATATAGCCCTGAAGAACCATGAGGTTTGCATCAATGATGAGACTATACTATCTACCAATTGATCTTCTGGGAATATTCTGACTGATCACATTGCATCAAATAGTTCTAGTTATAGAAAGCTTATAGTTGCCCCTTAATCATGAATTGGCCTGAAACCAGGCAATGTGCAGGTAACTAAGTTATTCCATATGGCAGGATACACAGCATTCCAACTGTGAGGCGGGTAACCGAATATATCGGCCTAGAACGTCAGAGGCAGCTAGCTAGACCAGGTTGCATAGCACGGTGCTAGGATATCTCAGGCTAGCTGTGACCGGTAGTAACTTACACTATAGTATATGACTAAATAGCCGAGGTAGCATGGACCAGTAGTAGTATATAAGGACTGTACATACAAATATACAGAAGGCTTCGCCACCCCACAGTTTGACCATATAGCACAGAAGCTAAGGTTGAATTAAAAGGTATTAAGTCGAGTCTCAGACAAATAGCATATCGCTAAGTCCACTAAAGAATATAAAGCATATATTTGATTGTAACAACATAGTGAGTCGCAGAGACCGCTGTATATTCAGAACAAAGCTTGAAGTGAAGGCATCACAGCCAATATAAGCCAGTGAGCTAAAGATAGAGGCCAGTGCACCCATATATCAGTCAGTGAACTGGAAGACCAAGGCAAAGAGCCATCTAACTTTGAGTTTTGAAGTCTATTCAGCATTCTAAGAGACAAAGTTCACTTAACTATACCACTAGACAACACACACATTGTATATCTGCTTTGTTGAAGTCAGATTTCCTTGAATATCCTCATTGTTTTCATCTATTGAGTTGAATATTTGTGGACAAGCTTAGACTATTCAGTTTGCAGAGGTCTTCTATTGATCTTGAAACACCTGAACTCATATATTTGGTGATTGTGAGTGCAAGGATTGCTTGGAGTTTAGTATATACGAGTTGCACTCCATATATATTCAGATTCTAGCTATCTCTGTATGGTTACCGAGCACATCAACGTTGTTGTGTTCTGAATGGATTACCTGCTGAGCTCCATCTGCCAAATGGAATTAGGGCCCTTGAAAGAACTTTTGCATGAGGTAAGTTAGGAGTACATGCCATAGGAACAACTTGCCAGATCTGGCATGAAACCTGATGGTCTGAGCTTTATGGATGTTGACTCATATGTCCTGCAATGCATCGATACATTGAGTGAGATCAAGGGTCTATTTTCTTTTTTTTTTTGAAGGAACATATATGGAAGAGGGGCAGTGAGCAAAGCTCACCCCCCATTCCACATTAATTTATGGGGTTTTCACCCTTGAGTTCCACCACCGAGGAAATGCTTTATGCATGCCTTCTAGGCAGTGTGGGACTCGAGCTTGGTCATCTGTGCTGCCCTCTGGGTCATAGGGTTCAGTACAGGGGCTCAATACCCACTTTTGTACTGCCTTTGACAGCCAGATCTCCTTGTATATACCTCTCTTCCAGGGATCCTCTGTTAATACTGTCACAGAATATCATCCAATACATATGTTGCTCTCCTAGTTGGTGTCCAAGTCCTCAATTTATGAAATGCCCACACTGAGGAATGGCAAAGGGATGGAAACTCTTCTGGTGGGGACCAGATAGCAGTAGATAGGGTTAAAGCTTTAGTCCATAGGACAAGGCAAGATGGACTGCTTGGGTGAAATAGTTTAAAGAGTCTTATTTTTTTTAGCTACATAAAGATTAACTCAGCATTTTCCATTGTGGACTTCAACTTCAACTTCAAATTCACAGTTGTTTGTTTGTAACAATGATCATCAGAGAGAAACTGGTGACACTCACAGTTCAGAAACACAGGTGAGTTCCAGCCATGAGGATACTACTCTCTATTTATTTTATGTAGATGAAACAGCTTCCTCAAGAACTTATCAATGCTATTGTTGATGGTACACAGGATGAACCTGGGAATTGATGGAAAACTCTCTTATCCTGCAGTCTATCCAATAGAGCCTTTCTCCTGAGAACCAAGAAGTACCTGTTCCGTACTGTCTCCATTTCAACAGGTGAATGATTCCATGATTTCCATCAAATCTGCCAGACATTGCTTGTTGATAACCCAAGTTTGATGAAATATCTTTGCATCGACAATGAATGCATGGAGGGTCTGGATTCAGACGAGATACTCTCCCACACCATCACTTCCTTTACAATTATGAAGAGCATCCAGTTATGCTGCTTGGATTGCGATGATATCAATGATGCCACTTGCCATGCATTAGGAGCCCACATGTTCGAGTCTATCAGTTTCGACTTTTGTAGCTTCACAAGCTCTGCACTGTTATGTGCCTTCATCTCAGGGTCTTCCTCCATGCTTTGCAAACTATCCTTTTCCTGAAGTGAGATGCTCTTCGATGATTATGAGTCTTTCCTTGGACCATGGCTGGAGATCAAACATTTGACTGTTCACAAAACTGAACAATGTCATCTCACTTGCCATCACCTATACATACATGGAAGTTCAGGGAGGGCTTCATTCCCTCTTTTGAGAGAGTCAATGGAGCAATCAGTGACATTGAGGAAACATTTACAAAGTAGCAGGACAGGGCAATAGTGAGGATGGTGCAATGTGTCAATATCATCCCAAACTTCAGTGACATGGAGGAATACATGCACATGGATGTACATGTTCATTAGTCTCATATACAGAGCACTGAACAGCAGGCTTCTGACAATGTCTGGGATCTGGTGCCAGAACTGATAGTATGAACTGTATAGATGTTGACATTGACTTGGTAAATACATATCCTGCAACAGTTTTCAGCATGCAATGGATTCAAATGTGGTGATAGTGTCCTCCACTCCATACTGTCTGGGATATAAAAAGCAGAAATTCTTGCAGATGAATGAGGTGGTAGCGAGATCACTATTCAGAGTACTGTTAGAGGTCTTACAGATGATCTTTGTCCTTGAAGGTGTCACCCTCATTGTCAAGATCATGAATGTCCTTCATTGGATGTCTGGGTCAAAATAATATCCCATTTTGATTTTTAGTGATAACAGCCTATGGGTCCCTACTTGATGGCAGAAGAGCTCTTCAAAAATTTGAGGAACATTGGAATTCTGCATATCATTTCATCCAGCCTCTGCTTTCTCTCATTTCTCAGCATATTTTGTGCTTTAGGTTTACAAATATAACTTTGAATCAATGGGTACGACAATGTGGAAAGAGGCAAGCTCATGGGAGCATAGTCCCATAATCAATTCAGGCCCACTCTGGGTTTATGTGAATACTTTGCTTTGTTCAAACCAGTGACTACAATATTGTGATTCCATATCAACTCAGGCCATTGAAGAGCTGCCTGCATGCACAAGCTAGAAATGCACCAGTGTCGAAGACACTGATCACACCCACACCTAACACTACATACACAAACACACTCAAGTTCATGGGGGATTCTGATGCGATAAAAGTAGTGAACCAATAAAACTGTATTCTCAATATTTCTAAGATGCACACGTAGCAATAGCGCTTGTATAAAATCTAGACTTCTCTAAGTCCAAAGGCTTTTCTCAGACAAGAGGTGTGACTTCCATCGCCGGGCCTCAAGGCAAGGGTTGTATAACAATACCCAAACATTGCCAAATGTAACCACAACTCTCTAGACATCGCACGCAACCCAAATAGTCACTGCAAGCAACAAACAACACACTAAACACGACTTAAAGCACTGCGCTCTAAGCAGAAACTGAAACACTCAAACAATCCACAAGAGCCACAGGGTTTGAACCTATGCGATCCACAGAACACAAATAAACACAGAAAACCCCATCCAACAAGCCAAAGGGTTTGAACCTTTGCCAACTTGCAGAATTAACACAAAGCGACCACTAACCAGACCAAAGGGTTTGAACCTCTGCTGCCTGTAATGCCTCGCGTCACACAGAAACCTCAAGAACTTGAAAGAGTGCCCTCCAAGACACTATATTCTTATTCTCAGTATAGAGCACAGTCAAACAATCAATGAAACTTAAGTACGGAGTGCCTCACTAGCCTTCTTGGCCTCGCTTGCGACTCAGATCACTCAAATTTATATCAAAGATGGTCTATATTCTCTCACTCGAAGCTACAAACAACTCCAGATGCTAGAGCACATGGCTGAAAAGCTTTGCATCATTACACCGGGGGTCCAAAACTTCTATACTACTGTATTTATACATTCTATGATCTACAAATTAATACAACTGATTATAGTATTATTTCTTCTGTGGCCTTCTATTCCTTGTGTCCCGCGCATGTCATCTGAGCACGCCATCGCTTGGCACTTAGTCAAACATCCAACTCGGACCCAGACTTGGTCTCACTTGTGGTTGTGGAGTCATCTAGCACTGCACGCAGTGTGTTGACATGTTACTTGTTATCTCCTTGGAGTGGCAACCTATCATAAGGGCCGTATTTTCCTTTAATCTTATTATTCTAGGTTTTCTTGGTTGGTGGGGATACCTGCTCCATGCCTGGGCCTCACGCTCCTCGGCCAAAGTCAGTTTTCTCAGGTTTATTCATACTCAGACATTATTTCATCTCGCGTGCAACTTGCCAGTCGATCCATGCCTTGCACATCATAGATCAATGCATCACATAGTTCTCTTAATATCATGCATGTCTCTTATTAATTGTTTAGAGCGCATCTGCAGTGCATTCCTAGTGCATTCAGTATCAAGCACTGAGCTCTTATGCTTAGTGTGACCTCAGGTAGTATCATTCTAAGCTAGAGCATGTGCTCTACCAATCATCACTCAAGACTGTCATGCACATGACTTTATATCATGTGCTACACACATATCACTGTGCTCTATACATTTCTCACTGCGCTCCATGTCTATTCTTTGTTATCTCAGTAACCAGCCATTATATGATGTATGTATTGATACATATCGCAAAATTACATGCGTAGACACTTTTGGAGCGTGTCAATGGTCATTAGAGCCCTCGTTTACTAAGGCTATAACTATGCCAAGACCTCAAGAAACCTTTAACCCATTAGTGTGCCTCAGTACAATGGCCATACCCTCACAGTCCGCAGTTAAACGGCATCCTAGTACCCACATCTCGGTCACCCAGGATTGACATATTTTATCTCCCTTCGGCAACACAAAGGAATAGCTGTTACCAAAAGCTTTGGTTTTACATGTGGACACTTGTATACTTACCAAGCTGCAGCCTTACAGCTTTACTAAGTAGAAACTAATAATAAAGTAGGACTTGTAGTATAAAAGCGAGATAAAATATTGTAGAAGTAGGAGTACACCAGGAGACTGCACAATCTAGCAAACACCAGCTGGTACACCAACAGCTATATCTTGTAACCTCTTTCTTCATAACCATATATGCTCAACCAATCAATTGTTTTGCACATTATACATGTTGCTATAAGCCTAAGACTGGTTCTTACCATCTGACTGCTTCATTCACCCCTCGTTCCCTCATATTCTCGACCACATATTGCTGCCGGTTTCGACAATACAAATTCTGGACAGTTTTATACCAGTAATTATACCAAGTGCTTGCCATAATGCTAGTATAAGACCTTATCGCCTTACTATGCATATCATGTACCCCATTCCATCTCGTTCTCTTTTATAGGCCACATTGTCTTCACTTTCAACATAGTATCGCTGCCCACTTGGGTAGTCTCCAAGCAGACTTATAGGACCAGTACCATCGACATAGGATCATTTCAACCAGCTTTCATTTAGGATCGCCATAGGATAGGATAGGATAGGATAGGAAAGTCCCTGTGTGGACTTATAGGTTTGACATTGACATAGGATAGGATAGTCTCTGTGTAGACTCTGTTTTTGGCTTCGATATTCAGTAACATTGTTTCATATAGGACCAGCAATCTCGCCATCAATATAGGACTTCGTTTTTACTCTCGCATTCATGACTGTAAAGCCACTTTCAGTTTTGCCAACATACATTTGACACTCTTCATTTAGATCATTCTTTTGGAGGATCATCATCTAGCACCAGCATTTAGTCGCATTTTCCTTCTTCCCCACTGATTCTTGGTATTCATGTCATACTGGCTTCGGTTACATCTCATATATTCAAGATCAATCCCGGCGTATAGCCTACATAACTAGTACTCGACTGCTAAAGGGTACTACCTGTTAGACTATTGTGTTGCAGTGTATTCTTGTGTCTAGAAGAACTTCTTGGAGTGCACGGAGGTGCCCTGAACATACTCACACACACATTACCTCTACAACTGTGTTGCTTCATCATTTAACCAAATACTCTCTGAGTTTGGTGTTGCCGTTGCCACAGAAGTTTAGGTTCATCACCGAGCCCTGGCAGATATCTCCCTCAAGTGGCAGAGAGACGAGAGGAGGAGATATGAGGAATGCCAGTCCCAACTGGCAGGAGTCCAATCCCAACTGGCCAGGCCCTCTTCCTGACTCCCCACCAGAGAGCTGGAGGATTAGACAACAAGGTTATCCCTGGAAGGGAAAAAGCAGACTGTTTGCAGAAGCAGAAGGAGAAGGGGAAGCAGGGCCCAGTCACACTGGGATGACTGCAGAAGAAGCAGCAGAAGTGCAACACTGATGAGACAAGCTTCAGGCCCAGCTCCAAATCCTAATGGAGCAGGCTGATGACAAGACTAAAGTGGTGTATGACTTTGTGCTCCAGCATGGGTTTAAACCTCCCAAGCCACATCTCCCAAACCCCCCTCAATCCCCTGCTCAACCCCCTGCTCAACCCTCTCAAGGACGACCCCCTGGACCACCACCCAAGCGACATGGAACCCCCACCCACAGGACTGATCAGTGGTTGGTCCCTAGGTTGCCACCCAAGTGGGAACCCCCTGACCCTCCCAGCTGGCCTGCTAGCCATGTGGATGATGAAGCACCATGGCTACAAGTAAAGCCTGTCCTGGCCTGACTCCCTGGACCATTCATGAGGAGACACAATGATATCAACTGCTTCACCGGAGCTTGCGAAGAGTACTTTTCTCTCTTCACACAATATTACACCAATAGCTCTCAGTGTATCATATTCATGGCCTTGCTCTTTGAGAAGAGAGCTGAAAGTTGGTGGACCTCCCATCAACTTCAATACAAAAGCTGCCACATGGGCAGATACCGCTACTCCAGTTGGGATGATTGCAAAGAATGCCTACACATTGAGTTCATGGACCTTGTGCTACAGGAGGTCCATGAAAGGAAAATGATGGAACTCTGCATGGGAGATGGACCTACCCCTGCTTACTTTCAAAAATTGGAAGACTTGGCCTGACAAGCCAACCTGGCATACAATATCAGACCCTGAGGGGCCTTGGTATGAGCAGTTCAGCATGGGGTCCCAGAAGACTACACCAAGTTCATCGCTAACATGAGAATCGCCATTCTGGACACCTACCCAGAATGGAAATTATGAATATGCACCATGTACAAGCAGTGCATGAAGAAGGCTGCCTTCAACCGAGTACCATACGCTGACAGGACCAAGACAACCAGTAATGCCAGCAGTTAGAAAACTGCTGGCATGACAAGTTTGTCTACCAAAAAGCAGACAGCCAAGTCATCCTCGGGCTGGACCACATACCCAGGACAAGGAGAACCAATGGACATCGACTGTCTCAAATGCGAAGGGAAATGCTTCAACTGCAGGGTTAAAGGACACCTATCAAAGGACTGCAAGAAGCTGAAGAGGCCAAGGGACCCAAAAACCAGGAAATACACCTCAACCCAACTTCAGACCATGCTCACCATAGCCGAAGAAGAAGAGAAGGAAGGGAAAAAGGTCAAGGAGAAGATGCCCTTGACATCGAAGATCGAGGAAGTAAAAGGCAAGGCTGAGAAGTGAGTGATTCCACTTCCTTGGCCCAATCTTCCTCTGGTGGTCTGGTCTTGGGTCCTGCTGTGTGGACTTTACCTGATTGTATAAATATCTTATGTATGTCTATCACTGTACCCATGCATTTGAATATACCCACGTTCACATCTTCATCTGAGATCACCCAAAAAGAATCACAACCCATTCAGGCTCTATCTGAAAAACCCTATAAAAACCCACGAAGCCCCAACGACATTCATCCCTCTCCATCACTAACACCTCCTGCCCCAGAGCTTATAACTCTTCAAGACCTTGAACGACAATGGGAACCAGAGTTCATCTGAACAATGCCAGGGATCTCCTAGTCTTTGATGAAAGAGGTTCTCCCTGAACTGGCCAAGCCTATCATCATGGAAGAAGCTACTCCTTCAAAAGGGCCACCCCTGGAATGAGTCACAAGAACAGATGGGAACACAGGACAGTCACTGAAGGCCCCAGGAGTAATGTGGGAGCACAGTTCATGCAACAAGAATGTGACATCCACAACTCCCTCCATCTCTGGGCCTTCTAGACAAGCCAGGAGCAACCTACCCCTAAACCCCCTCATTCTGATGAAATAGCTGGTAGAGGTCAGCCTCTGGGGAAGGAGCATGCTCCAACCAGAGAAACTGTTTGAAGGCCCTCAACCCCCGAAGGATCAAGAAGGACCCCCCAGAAGGAAGAAGTGTCAGATGCACAGCATCCTGAGGGAAGAAAGACAGTCATGGAAGAAGTACCCAACAAAGAAGACAACACGTCCTTCAAAATGTCACAATGAAAGGTGCAAGAGAAGAAGGAAGAAGAAGCATCTGAGGCGAGGTCTCCTGAGTCAACCCCAGTAAGTGTTTCCTCCCCAAAGGCTACCTGGCTCCAGCTGTTTGGTGCAGACTGGACCCTTTGGGCTATCAAGGAAGCACAAACAGGCTTGGAAGGCCTCACTGCCATTCATCTCTGGATTCACAAAGAGAGAGTCAGTGAAGTCGATGATGACCTTCTTGCTGCGTTACAAAAGAGGAGGGAGCCTGCCATCAAGAGGCTTCAGGAACTCAAGAAACCTATCCGATATCAATGCTGAGTCTGTACCAAGGGCACCCAGGAACTCTTCCTTGACCTACAACTTGAATCCCTAGAAAACTGACAGATTCTCAAAGCCCAAGCCCTCATAGACAGCAGCTGCACCTGAAGCACCTGAAGCAAAACCTATGTCCAGAAGCATGGCCTTGTTACCCGACCCACTCCTAGCCCTATCCTGGTCTATAATGCAGATGGCACCTACAATAAGGCTGGGGAAATCACTGAATTTGTAGAGTTAAGAATGACTGTCAGAGGCCACAGTGAGAGGATCCACCTTGCTGTCGCCAATATAGGCAAGGGAGACATCTTCCTAGGACATGACTGGCTTCTTTGGCACAACCCTGTCATTAACTGGGCCACTGGCAAGATCATATTTGCCTGGTGTCAATGTCAGAAGAACCCCTTTCCGTTACCCGACACCGATCCAAAAGACTGCTGGGATGAAGGGTTAGAAGAGGGTGAGACCATTCTCATGGTTGACCTATGGGAAGAGCTAGAGATCTGCACAATACATCATGTGAATGACTTGGCAGCCAGAGCCAACAATGGCAATGCAAAGAAGACCTTCAAGGAAATGGTCCCACTGCAATACTATGAATTCCACAACCTGTACTCCAAGGAGAACTTCAATGAGTTACCAGAGCATAAACCCTGGGACCATGCAATTGAGTTGATCCCAAACACTCAATCTACTCTTGACTGCAAGATGTACCCACTCAACTGTCATGAGCAAGAAGAACTTAACAAGTTCCTGGATGAGAACCTTGACTCAGAAAGAATCCGACCATTCAAATCCCCATTCACATCCCCCTTCTTCTTCATCAAGAAAAAGGACAGTTCACTCCGACCAGTCCAAGACTATCAAAAACTCAACAAGATGACTATTAAGAACCGGTACCCCCTTCTGCTCATCTCAGAACTGATGGACAAACTCCGTTGAAGCAACTCTTGGTGTGCAATGCTGAAAGACATGAAGTCTATCAACCTTCCTAACCTATATGCTGCACAAGTGCGATGGGGGCAGATATATACTCCAATACTTAATCAATATACCCCCTAGCATGGTAACAATGAAGATATGTAACCGGGTAATTTGTATCAATCAGAGACTTCAAATGTAGCTTTTACAAGGTGACCCTGATGTGAGTCGAAGTCCCAAGGCGAAATAGATGTTTAAGGCTCGATAAAAATGCACAACTCATTCCTAGTTCTCAGAAATACTCTCTGACTCAACTCTGGGTGCTTTACAAGTTCGCTATCCTGTACTGGTTGAAGGCAACACTGCACAACTCAATCCACTTTACTCAAAACAGTCCAAAAACACGAAAACTCGCTAGGCTCCTCAGAGCTAATGGCTTCAAAGTTATCTCTATATTCTCAATGAACTGCTAAACACAATTCCGAAGCTTCACTACCACTAACTACCACCTAGCCTATGTCGCTTGGGTGTATAATCAGTAGGGAATCGAAACCTATACATTAAACTACTTATCCTGTATTTATATTACCTGTTATCCTGATTCCAGACCATTCTAGTATGCCATTCTTGCATGTATATTATGCTATAATGATATATATCGACTGCGGCTGCTGCCAGATGCTTGCGACGCCACATGTTAGCTCTCAGGTACCCTGTACTACTCTCCTCTGATTGGATACCGCTTGAATCATGCTGTTTTAGCCTGCAGAATGGAGCTCCATGAATCTAGGTCTTTCTAGACACAATACCTCATGTCAATCCTGCTTGGGGTTACCCCGTGTCCCATTCTTTTACTCCGGTGCAGCGCCGATCGATCATTGATTAGTATGATATCATGATTGACAGGGTCCTGATCATCTATGCCTAGCTTCTTGCTGCATGTGTCGCATGTTATTTACTACATAGGTATCTCATTTAAACTTTCTCTATTTCGTTTTATCATGGTATTTAATCTAAGCATCTGTTAAACAAGGTATGTCTCACAAAATTACCTGTACAGGTGTGTACCATGCTTATCACTGTGGCGCTAAATACTTCACAAAGCTAGACATCCGATGGGGCTATAACAATGTCAGGATCAAACAGGGAGATGAGCATAAGGCTGCTTTCTGAACTAACCAAGGCCTGTTCGATCCTATGGTGATATTCTTTGGCCTCACGAATTTGCTAGCCACCTTCCAGTGGATGATGAACGATATCTTCCATGATCTCATCCACAAGGGGAAGGTGACCATCTATCTGGATGACATCTTAATATTCTCCAAGGACCTCCAGGAACACTGACAGATCGTGAAATGAGTACTTCAATGCCTCTGAGAGCACTGGCTGTTCCTCAAGGCTGAGAAGTGTGAGTTTGAGGTATTAGAGACCAAATACCTAGGAGTAATCATCAGCAAAGGATCCATGCACATGGATCCCATCAAAGTCAAGGGCATAACAGAGTGGCCCACGCCCACCAAGAAAAAGGAACTACAGTCCTTCCTGGGCTTTACAAACTTTTATTGGAAGTTCATAAAGAACTACTCCAAGATCATGTGCCCCATGATGCAACTCACTGGCAATGCCCCCTGGAACTGGGGGAAAGCCCAAAACAAGGCCTTCCAATGCTTGAAGAAGCAAATGGCTGAGGACATAGTACTGGCCCTCCTGAAGGAAAAGGGCAGATTCCGAGTAGAGGCAGACTCGAGTGAAGGAGCAATAGGCACTGTCCTTAGTCAAGAAC
This sequence comes from Armillaria fumosa, assembly GCA_030407015.1. Taxonomy (NCBI): domain Eukaryota; kingdom Fungi; phylum Basidiomycota; class Agaricomycetes; order Agaricales; family Physalacriaceae; genus Armillaria; species Armillaria fumosa. The sequence continues at coordinate 635,684 of JAUDYM010000020.1, read as the reverse complement.
AGGACGGAAAGTGGTGACCAGTGGCTTTCCTTTCGAAGGCCCTAACCACCACTGAGTGCAACTACAAAATTTACGACAAGGAACTCCTAGCCATAATGCTCGCCTTAGAGGAATGGAGACACTACCTCATGGGCACAGCGGATGACTTCAAGATCTGGACTGATCATCAAAACCTCCAATACTTCTGCCAGCCCCAGAAACTTAATCACCAACAAGCTCAATGGGTTACTGAACTCGCCGAATATCACTTCACCTTGCACCACAAACTGGGTGCTGCCAACCAAAAGGCCGACCTCCTCTCCTGATGGGATGATCATGATCAGGGCAAGAAGGACAACAATGACATCATAGTCCTTCAACCCAAGCATTTCCATGCGATGATCATGCCCACTATCAGCCAAACCCACCAACAGATCAAGGACGTCACCTGAGAACATTTCAAATGGGACCAAGGAATTGCGAACTCTCTGAACCACGAACAAGGCATCACTGAGAGAGAGGGACTCCTATACTACAATGGACAGGTTTACATTCCCTGCAATGACAAGCTTCACAGAGAGATTATCACCACACACCATGACCACATCATGGCCAGACATCCAGGAATCAAGAAGACCAAAGAACTCATTCAAAGAGAGTTCTGGTGGCCAAAGCTCAAGCAGACAGTTGAGAAGTACGTTAAGGCCTGTGAAGCATGCCAGCACACCAAGACCAACATCTAGCCCAAGGCTGCCCCACTCCATCCTAATGAAATTCTCTCTGAGCCATGGACCCATATATCAGTTGACATGATTACCAGATTACCAGACTCCAATGGCTATAATGCCATTCTAGTAATTTTTGACCGATTCTCCAAGGAAATCCTCCTGATTGCATGCAACATTGAGCTCACATCCAAAGGATGGGCCAAACTACTATGTGATCACATATATGCCCATCATGGCATGCCCAAAACTGTAATATCAGACCGAGGACCTCAGTTTGTGTCCAAATTCATGACCAAACTCCTTCGTCTCCTTGACATCACCTCCAACACATCCACCACATTTCACCCCCAGACAGACAGCCAGACAGAACGGGCCAATCAGGAAATCAACAAATATCTCCAAATCTTCATAAACTACAGACTGACTGACTGGAGCGAGTGGCTCGCCCTTGCAGCATTTGCCCACAACAACCAGATTCACTCTGCTACAGGCCAAACCCCATTCTTCACCAACTATGGAATCAACCCTCGTATGCTCCCTGACTCGATCAGGACCACCCCTTTTACCAATCCCTCTGCAAAGTCCTTTGCTGAGACCATGCAAGAAGTACACAGCTGACCTTCATCTACCCCACCCCAAGAAAAAACTTGACAACAAACATGTTGGACCCTTTCTAATCATCAAAAAGACCAGCACATCTGCCTATAAGTTAAAACTTCCCCTCCATTGGAAAGTTCACCCAGGCTTTAATGAGAAGCTTTTAACACTGTACATTCCACCCACATTCTCTAATCAAGAACAACCCCCCCTCCACCACCTGACCTCATCGAAGACAAGGAGAAATATGAAGTTGAAGAAGTCCTGGATTCACACACCCGACAAGTCCACAGCAAGAAAGGACAGAAATCATGCATTGTAACCAACTACCTTGTTAAATGGAAGGGTTGGACCCGAGAACATAACTCCTGGGTATGGGAAGATGACATGGCTAATGCACAAGAAACTATTGCAGACTATGAGGAAAGTATCTCCCAGACAAGATCTATCATAACTGCTTGGGTTATTGACAGGTCAGAAAAGACACTAAAGGAGATAATTGATCATTGCTACCTCGAAGGAACAATTTCATACCAAGTCATTAGAAAGGATGGCAGGACATTTTGGGTCAAAAACCCACAACCCAATGGAGAATGGAGAAACTTCATTGACAAATACTGGAGAAAGGACTATGAGAAGTCACTAGAGGAACCACTAAATGAACCATAAAGCAGTCAGGACAACTGCCTTAACAAGAGGGTAATGTTATAATTTATTCACCTTTTTCCTTTTTCTAGTCTTATCTTCATCTTATTGTACTACTATTGCCGATTGGACAGTTCATATCAATCAGCCTGCAGGACAACAGCTGATACTCACCAAAGAGTGTGTGTTCATTGCATTGCTGTGCATGCTCACTGCATGTTACTTTTGTTTCACTCTATTATTAGACTCGACCTTTTAGTATATAAGTAGTTACCTTTTTGCTGTAATACTTCAGCTTTAAGCTAAGGTTCAAATCACACTAAAACTTACTCATCTGCTTGCTTGCCGAGAGCCTACTTCCAAACATCTCTCTCCCACTCATCTCGAACATCCCAAAGGACCCATAAGGTGACTGTCTGAACATGAGACAGCCCTACACTTACCTTAGCTCGAGTCACATGAGAGTCGGCCCTAACACTTTATGGAGAAATTATTTCCACCCACCATGATCACATAACAGCCAGACACCTGGGAGTGGAGAAGACAAAGAAACTTGTCCAATGAGAGTTCTGGTGGCCAAAGCTCAAACAAACAGTAGAAAGGTACATCAAAGGCTGTGAAACATGCCAGCATACCAAAACAAATACTCAGCCAAAGGCAACCCCCCTTCACCCAAATGAAGTCCCATCTGAGGACTAGACTCATATCTCTATCAACATGATCACTGGTCTGCCTGACTCAAATGGCTATGATGCCATCCTAGTGGTATTTGATTGATTTTCAAAGGAAAGCATCCTAATTGCCTGCAATGTCAAACTCACCTCCAAAGGCTAGGCCAAATTACTACATGATCATGTCTATGCCTGCCACAGAATGCTGAAAACTGTTATCTCTGACAGAGGTCCCCAATTCATCTCTAAGTTCATGACAGACCTCCTCTGCTGATGAGCCTTTAGGCTCTGTACACTCAGAATTTACAAATTTTGCCATTTTAATTGGTACAGCAGTGGCACCAGATATAAGTCATTACCACAGGCTGCACACACAACTATACCTCCTTTTTGCAACTTCAATGACTGGATATAACAACCAGCATCAATCCCATCTTGTTTCACAGCTCAACCAGTATGCCATCATGGCAAGGCACCAATATTGATCAATTAGGCAATGACCAGAGATAAGCGCTACTATGCATCACAGGCATCACTAGTGCATCATGGAGTAACAGACCAGCATTGATCCTTTTATTATATGATGTCATACATGCCAACAATTGCCCTACTTCAATAATTGTGGAATCTGAGTTATAGGCGACCTCAGTGTTAGCAATATCACTGTGCCAAGGCCTCTAGAAACTCTTAATCCATTTGTACACTTCAGTCTTTTGACCATACCTCACAGTCTGGCTGTTACCAGTGACTACAGAGAAACACATGGACACTGGAATTGTTATCAAGCTACAGCCTTATAGCTTTACTAAGTCTTTCTAATAATAAATTAGCAATTGTAGTATAAAAGTTGAGACAACACACAGACTGAATAGTTAATTGCTCAATAGAGAACCCCTCTATTACTCTACACACTCTCGTATCTAACAACTGGATATATGCTCATCACCATACTCTTGTACATCCATTTGCATTGGTTTAAACACCATATTACATGCATAGTGCAGTATACAGACAATATCAATTGTTTGCACCCCATACACTTGCTATAAGCAGAGGACTGGTTTTATACCATCTTGGTTTTGTACCACCCATTGTTCTCTTTGAGACATTGTTCTACACTATGGTTCACCAGTGCTAGACTTATCTTCAGTGTCACTCATCACACCTTTGATTACACCTCACCATTATTGGTTGATACACACATCTAAAGTGTAATCTAGTATGCTTGCATTGTACATCACCTCTTTTGTTTTTATAGAATCAGATTGCTTTCACCTTTGTACCATAGGAGTTTTATTCATCTTCACTTTCACCATCGTTATTGTAGCCCACTTGAGTAGTCTCCAGCAGACTTATAGGATCAGTTTCATCACTATAAGATCATTTGGACTTGTCATCATTTTAGGATCATTATAAGATAGGATAGGATAGTCCCTTGAGTGGACTCATAGGTTTGTTATTGGCATAGGATAGGATTGTCTCTGAGTAGACTCAGCTTTTGACATCAACTTCAGTATATTTTGCCCCCATATAGGACTAGTAACCCCACTATATCCATGTTTCACTGGACATACACTCAGTTTCATACCTTCACATTATATTAGGATCTCTCACTTCATACATTGTCACCCCACCATATATAGGCTATCACCATGTGCATAGTCTTATTTTCATTGCTTTTTCTCATAGGACCTATGCCTAAAGGTTTCTTCTACTCTTTTCATGGACTCAAGATGTTCATGTCATACCTGCTTCTGTTCCATCTTATTATTGAGATAAACACTGGCTTACAGCCATATCCATTAGTACTTGACCACTTGAGTGCTACGTGCTAGACTATAAAGTCACAGTATAAACTCATGTCTAGAGGAATTGATTGGAACACATGGAGGTGCCCTGAACAACTCACACAACACAGTACCTTTATCTTCGGTTTGCACTATTATTAACCATTACTCCTTGAGTTTTAGGTTTGCCATTGCCATGGAAGTATAGGTTCATCACTGCCTCCTCGATATCACCCCGAATGCCTCAACAGCCTTCCACCCACAAACAGATAGACAGATGGAGTGGGCAAATCAAGAAATAGAGAAGTACCTCTGCATCTTCATCAACTACCAGCAAATGGATTGGAGCAAATGGCTGGCACTAGTGGCCTTTGCCCACAACAACAGAGCCCATGCTGCTACTGGTGAGAGTCCATTCTTCACAAACTATGGCTGGAACCCCCATACTCTACCTAACTCCATTAACACCAACTCCTTCATAAATCCATCTGCCAAGTCCTTCACCAAGACTATGCAAGAAGTACACCAAAAGGCCAAAGAGTCACTAGAGGAAGCTGCAGGAAGAATGAAAGCTTAATATTACAAGAAGAAGCATGCTGCAGTAGACTATAACATTGGAGACTGAGTATGACTTGATGCCACCAACCTGCACTTGCTATGTCCAAAAAAAAAACTTGACAACAAGCAAGTCAGACTATTCCTGATCCTTGAGAAAGCCAGTGCATCGGCCTACAAACTAAAACTGCCACCTCATTGAAAAATCCACCCTAAATTCAATCAGAAACTCCTAACTCTATACAACCTACCCACCTTCCTGAACCAACAAGTACCACCTCTGCCCTCACCTAATCTCATCAAGGACAAAGAAGAATACAAAGTTGAAGAAGTCCTTGACTCCTGCACTTGCTGAGTCCATAGAAGGAAAGGACAGAAATCACACCTCATCACAGATTACCTTGTCAAATAGAGGGGCTGGACCAGAGAACATAACTCATGGGTCCAAGAAGACAATATGGAACATGCCAGAGAGGGCATCACCAAATCCAAAAAGAGCATCACCAAAACTAGACCTGTCATGACAGCCTAAAGAGTCATAGACTGATCCCAAAAGGCAGTCAAGAAGATACTTAATCATCATTACCAGGACACCACAGTGTTCTATCAAGTCTTATGACAAGATGGAAAAAGGTTTTGAATAGAAAACCTCAATGAAGGCACATGGGGAGGATACTTCAAAATGGACTGGCAAAAGGACCTCAAAAGACAAATGGAAGAACCCTCTGATGAACTCTAATAGCAGTCAGGACAACTGCCTTAACAAGAGGGTAATGTTACAATTTATTTACTTCTTTCCTTTTCTTCACCTTATTTTCATCTTATCACCTCTTTATCACTGCATGGACACTTCACATCAATTAACCTAATGGCCAGCACATGATTATCATCCAGAAGTGCATGTTTGTCACATTGCTACATGCTCTCACTGCATGGTTCTCTTGTTGAATACTATGATTAGACCTGATCTTTTCAGTATATAAGTAGCTTCATTTTCACTATAATACCTCAGCTTCGAGCTAAAGTTTAATCACACCAAACTTACTCATCTGCTTGCTTACTGAGAGTCTAAAACATTAGTCCATCTCTCACTCATCTTGAACACTGCGAGGACTTGTAGGGTGACTGTCTAAACATGAGACAGCCCTTTGCTTATCTCAGTTTAAGTCACATGAGGTTTAGGTCTAACAGATACACCAACAAAACAGGTAATCATTTCCTCCAGCTTTCAGAAATCCTCCCAATTGAAATTGTTCCATATCCTATCTTGTTTCACCACAGAAGGGGTGATGTGCATGCAATTGAGAAAGAGATTCTTCTAGATCTTTGAAAAGCTCCCAAAAATTTGCATCTCCTTCATTGTCACCCTGCTATTGCATGTTGTTCACCTTTCTTCAAAATTGAGACCTATGAAGTTCATGGTTGGAATGTCAGTAATAATCTGGCAATGTTTGATGCCAAAGAGATTCATGAATTGTGTTGGAATCTGATGCTGATACATACTCTTCAGCTTGTCTTTACTGTGAGAAACCACTGACAAACATATGAGAATCATAAGTTATAAGAGTAATATACATGGACTTGTTAAAGAAGAAAAAGGAATGGCATCAAATGGCTCACCTTGTGTTTTGATGCTACAGTCCTCACATCTGGTATTTTAGAACGAGACCAAAGGATGAGTACTCTGAGCTCACATCAGCATATTTACATTCCAGTAATTTAAATGTACATTAAATATCATATTAATGTTGCTAAACAGGCTCTTAACAAAATGCTAAGCTAGATTCTAAAGTTATAAATAATTTAATAAGACTGAAGAGGTGTGGACTGAATCTTTCTATGGATAAAACTCCAAGAAAGTTTCTTCAAACTATCTGAACATAAACAATCTGTCCTGGCTCATCCTTCTGTCCACAAACACTCTGATCTTGTTCATTGCTGTCTGCAAAGCAGACCAAGGATTGCCCTTCTTCACTTTATTGTGTTCCACCTTCCAAATCTGAGTCTATGGTGCTTTGACTCTGATCTTCAGAGTTATGTCCAAAGTGAAGAGATGATGAGATACTTCCTTCCCAAGACTCACCAGGCTGAGCATGTCCTGCAGCAACTCTCCCTACAATTAATGTTGGAGCAATTCCCTACAGTCTTGTGAGCTTCAAGGCTGAGACATGGAACAATAAAAAGATGAAACATACTCATGCAGAAGCTGCTAAAATATCAGTATAATCCCCTTTCAAGGTATTACAAGCAACAAAAACAATGTACACAAGCAGAGCAATGAAGTAGATCAAGGCAGATTCCACAATGATCTCTATGATACCTCTAAATGATCGGATGCCCATCCCTCTGTGACTAATAGTGATTATCCGGTATATGATCAGCAGTGTACAGAGGATTGTTGTTGCCATAATAAATGATATATATAGAGTAAGCCAAATAGCAGATGCCCCATATGTTGATCCTGGAAAGTCATTTGAACTGTCATTGAAATGTTGATATATTTCAAGACCCTTCATTGCTAGATTTCCTGTTGGTGCTGGATTTTAAAAAATCCTAAATTGACTATACCTGTTCCTGTGAGAAGAAATAGGATGGGCAAGAGGACAATCAGCCACTGTTGTCCCCAGACAATCCAACATCTCCAAATCTAAAAGAATCCATTCTGTCAATGATTAATGAGTAATAACAAATTGACAAACCATAGATGCATCTGCAACAAGTGTGCTAATCAAACCAGAAATATTTAACACCCATTCTCTTCTATTGTATTCAGGTGAAAAGTTTTGTGATGCTGAAAACACTGTCCAAGTATTCCACCCATTGTCTATAAAGGCCCATTGTTGAAATGACCACTCAAATGCAGTGGTCAAAGTATTAAGAGCATAAAGACACAGAATAACAAAGACCATAGCATGACTAGCTAGCCCTTGGTTTGTATCTTTTGCAGAGACTGTGTCACTATATGGGCATTGAGCAGATGTCAATATTTAAGAAAAGCATAACATACAAATGGTCCACATTGTCATAGCAAAAATGCCAGTATATATTCCTGTTGACAGTCTGAGTTAGTATGAACTACAAAGATGCATTTGTAAATTTTTATACCACTGTGAAATGCCTCTAACAATATGGTGTTGAGTACAACATCTTTTTCTTTGAATATAATCTGTATGTCTGCTTGTGAGAGATTAGGTAATTCTGGGACCACTGCCATCTTGCTAAGTGTGGGGGATAGAATTGTAGAGAATGTTATAGAGGACAGATCTCTTTAATATGAAAACAGAGCATGTGCTGAATAAGTGATGCATATTATGAAGTGCAATGGAACCTTTACTAGTAGTAAAGCAGGTGAGATAGAAACTGAGATGCTAGAGAGGAGTGTCTATCATCACAGGAATTTAGAATTTATCTATCTTTACCAAGATTTATCATCCATCAAGTTATAGCCACTTGATGTTCAAATATTGTTGTAGCTCCTCAAGTCAGCATCTCCTTCCTGAAGAGCAGATTCTGAGTCATGATATCTATAAAGTGAGATATACTTGGAAAATGCATCTAACTAAGATGCACCAGTCACTGGAAAGTACAGACCCCAGGCATGTCATCAACTGAGTCTCTCAATGATCCTAAACTTAGGACTATTGTACTTCTCTATGGGCAAATGAAAGGTCCAGACAAGTAGGTGGTGCATGACCCATCAAGCCCACATGTACTCCTCATGTGTTGAATAGTGTCATCCCTTTGATTGCTTGGAGTGGTAAGCAAAGAATGATTGATACTTTTCTTTTTATACATTAACATGGAATACCCCTACAATACAAGTACACATCAGCATCTAAAGATCTATGAGAAACCACACACCAAGTGATCATACCAGAATGACTACTAGCCTTTGAAACATCTCACTTCAGTGTATACAGCACTTGATTGGAAATAAACCTAACACCTATCCATTTCCATTCCCACCAACTACACAAGACCAATAATTGTCATCAACACACCAACCATCAGTACCACCTCAGGAACTCTCTTACTCCTTGCACTCTCCATCCAAAGACACTTCCCATTGACCTTCCTCCTTCCACTAACTGTCCTAGCAGAAACCAAAACCTCTGTCATCCCACTCAACACTACCCCCTCCTCTATTGACACATACACCAGTCCCATAATAGCCGGTATGTATGTCACAGTGTATTCCATGTAGCATGGCACCTGGATAGGGTTAGCTCCAGAGAGCTTTGAGAGGTTACCTGCAGCTATGTCCAAGGGTGTTAGTAAGAGTGGAAAAGGGAGAGAAAGAGGCATACTGATCTCATCGATGATATTTGAAATGAAACACCTAGCATTTTGGTCAATGGTGAACATCCCAGATGCGACACAACATGAAGGGTCACCATATGGTGATGAACCTATTGACTCCTGCAGGCAGAAAATGACAAAACCATTGAGCGGCAAGTGAAATCTATTACAGAATCTGAAGGCAGGTTCTAGTGAGTCTAGTCGGGCACCTCCATGCAGTGACTATCCTTCCAAAGCAGATATTGGACTGTTGTTACTCATGGAACAACATTTGGCTAGAGAACTCAAGGGGTTAAAGAAGTTTGCCAGCTTGTTTAGTTATGTGAATGGCAGCCTGACTCTTGGGTATGATGCAACAACTTATAAACATTGCGAACATGTTGGTTGTCATGTTATCTGGTAACAACAGTGGTCTATGTAAGGGAGCTGTTATTAGTGTCATCCTTTTAGTAAAGAACATTGTCTGTGGATGTTAGTAACTAAAGTGCAATAATCCTACTATGGATTACCCTTTAAAGTTTACTAATAGCATGTAGAGGACTGAGGATGCCAACAAAGGTGAACTACTCCCTTCTTGGTTTATAGAGCAAAGCTAGTAAGCAATGAGCATGACTCGATACTGAGCACAAATGTAATCAAGTTCACAAGGAACTTTTATATTACACTAGTGTATCAGTTGAGATGTTGTGTATGTATCTTCTTCACAAAGATGTTTAGGATTTATGAGCTATGGTGTGGGGGAGCAATATTCCCAAGCATATTCTATTCTTCTAGCTCAAATACATGTGATCTTTATACTAATTTTATAATTTAATGTGTAATCTACTACTGTCAGCTGCAGCAATGGCTTATTGATCATAGTGAACTTGTTTGTAACACAATTACTATGATATGTGCTTTCTTACTGATACAACTGTTACTTCCACCAATGAGTCCTAACAGCAACTTGCTTCTTACTAACTGTTACTTGTTATGCAATCATTACTGCAACAAGTTTGCTAACTTGATTGCTTTAATTAGCACACATCCATGTGCACTAGAGACACCTCATGTTATGAGTCCCCTAACCATACACTGCCTACATGCCTGTATGCCATATGACTGTATAGACTTGGTCACATGCTGAGCCTAGAATCTTGCCATATCATAGATGCATGATGTAGGTGTCTGATCAACTCGGTCAATCTGGACTGGTGCCAATGACTCAAGTGAGAGCAGATCTATGCATCATAGATCACTAACTTCTTGTGTATTGCATGGATTTGGATGATTGAACTGGTATTGGACTTGCAGTCCTTGATTTCCTAAGATTCTATCATAGGTAGAAGACCAATAAATTGTTGTATGCTCCTGTGAATTCTGAGTGCACAGAGCCATAAGGCTCATCAATGGATTACAGTGGCACTCGTTGATGGTTCTCTGCAGGATGCTGGGCTCCCAGCCATTGAAGAAGTCAGTGTGGTAACCATACCCCATAGGACTGCTATTCAAGAATCTACAAGCACAGTCAGTATGAGAAAGCATAGAAAGATGGTGATGGGAGGCTCACACAAAAGGCTACCATGGTGTCATAGCCTCATCCCACTGGTCTTGGGAACCCTGCATGCCCCAGAATGCAACATGGGATTTATGGCCCTCCAAATCCATATTCTGTGATGCCATCAGTCAAGTATTCTTCTAAGGATGGAGTAGTTGCACCTTTCTGTCCCAGCAGCTCAGAAAGTTCTAGTTGCTTACTAATGAGGATTGTATATGAGCTAAGAGAATAGGACACACAATTTGTAATCATATACCAGACATGCAATCTGGGTTAATGGGGAGCTTGTTGTACTTGGTCGACACTCCATTAAAGTTTAGGCAGAGGAACAGGATAGCTTGCTGTGTGAAGCTTAATGTGTTCAAGGTGTGAAGGTTTGGGTTTCTTACATGTACTGTCAGAAGGCAGGTCCTAGAAGGGATGTCATGTGAACTAGATATCATTCTAAACTGAGTGTTTATGTTAGCAACAGTGGAGTGAAGAGAAATATGTAACTGACCTCATCAGGGAATAGGGTCATTAAAAAGGAGTTGTCACTGAATAGGTAGTCTGTATGTGTTTCAGCAGGAAATTTATCATAGGGAGAAATTGAGGATATCTAGAGTAAGTGTGAAAAGAAAGTCATAGTTTAATTAAAAGGCATGCACATCACAGCACTCCTGTTCATGGTAACAAATGATCCACCTTTCTTCCTATATGCTATGCATATCAGTCATACTCTGGTGGGAAGGGGGCACATTTACTACCAATAAAGATGCTAGGACTAGGATTAGACGAGACTCAAGATGACATGTATAGAAACATACTGGATACCAGTAGTCGCTTTTATCTTCCTGAACAGGTATCAATGAGAATTGACTTACCCAGAGTTCCAACATTGACAAGTTCAAGCTAAATCAGCTCCCTCCCAGCACTACACAACTTCATAAAGACCTCGGGCACAAAATAGAGATTGTAAAACCCCACTAGAATGAACGTGGGAGCCAACAACTTCCAGATATTGAATAGGATATATCTGTTATATTGTCAAAACATTATCTGCATAAAATGAGCACACAGCACATCAGAAAGGCAATCATAATATGGACTTGCAGCCATTAACCAGTATGACCAGACATGTGGGATCCACAGGCAGAGTGCAAGAAAAACAAGGGAGAAGAGAGTCCTATACATGACAAAAGAAAGGGGTGAGAGGAGCATAGAGTAGATGGCATGGCATCTTTACTCCCTAACAGGGTGTGGTAACCATATGGGATGAACAATGGCTGGAAAATAGTGTTGTACCTTAGAATGGGAGGGAATTCCCATGTATAGCCACCCATGCTAAGCTGCAGAGATGGCTGTGGGATGTCTCTTTTTATTCGCATTTGTCCTTCTATGAACATCTTCACTTTTCCTGCTCATCGAGGCTGAAGCTCCTGCAGGTCATCCTTGTCCCTTAAAACTGGAATGACAGTGTGACAAATTAGCATTTTCAAGCCATTCTTTGGGACCAACAGGTCTGAGCCTGAACTTGGTACAAGAAGTGAACATTCATCCTGACGAATCTCCCTATATTGCAAAGACAACCAGCATCAGATTCAGATGATACCCCACTTGAGACCCTCAGCACCTCAGATCACATGACATAATGCCAAGGCATACCAGGGCCAATACTTCCAATCATGCAACTTCATCTTTCATCATCAGTCATGATATTCTGAGCAGCATACCCTCGTGTTTCCTGTCAGCAAATACCTCAGTAATGGCCTCTATATGCTCCTCTTTCTACTAAGTTCTAATTCCCTTTTCTAAATGATTTCAGATCCAGAACAGATGCATGAGCTGTACCACCTCCCTTCAATACTGCTTCCAGATGTCATCAGTGATCCTGACACCCTCTACTTCCCCAACACCCACTTTGACTTATATCCCTGCTCTCCTCCATGACTGCCTGCATATGAACAATGCATGTACACTGAAGCCTTGCTCCTCCTCAAGAAGACTTCCAGACTCTACCTTGCCTCCCTTTCCCACATTGTTCCCCTGCCCTCCTCCACCCTAATCTTGCACAAGAAACTCTGTGGAGGCTTCAGTGAAGAACACATGACACATGTCTGGACTGCCACTGTTGACTCCTAACCTGTTATTGCTAAAATATTTGATCCCCTATATTTCATAGACCCCTATGAAGGCACCGACCCTTTTCCTCTCCTTGACCTCTCCATGTCCCATGAAGCCAAGGCTTACCATGGGCTTGCTCCAAGCCAGGGTACACAAGTCCCACAGTGCCTTGGGCTCTTCATTTCACCATTACCCTTGCAGGGAAACCATACCATGTACATCCTAAGTTCTTGAGCACATTGCTAGATGGGATGTGTGCTACCTCATCCCTACACATGTGTCACCCTCATTGTGTCCCATACACCATGCTCACATTGTCGATGGCAGACACAGCTGTCCCCACCTTTTACAACATCCTCATGTGTGGTATCAAGCAGTGCAACATGGCTCCCCACAATCTCATCATATGGCTGTCTAAATGTGCTAGTGCTCCTTTTTGTGACAAGGAAGACTGTCCCATACACTTTTCCATCAACCCAGATAATGTTGAGAGCATGATGATTGACTTTGAGGGATCAGAACTTTGGGATCCAGATCACAAGTTTTATGATAAGCAGACGAGGGTGAGGGAGATATGCACCTTGAGAGAGGATTACATGAAGGATTGGTAGTATGGAAAGTATGGGATATAGATCGTGTTCACTGTATGAATTGTGAGTACCACACATTGCTATGAACCAGAATTATGATGACCAAGCCCCGCATAGACTTGTACTGTCACCTACATTTTGTCGCTGTGACTGTCTAAAACCTCCTTGTGAACTTGCCTGGGATATTGTTGCATCTGCAATCTATGCAGTGACATGCTCTCAGAGCGTTTATGCATGTAATTTCACAAAATGTATCAATACATACATATTACAAGAACCTGTTATAAGGACAAGGCAGAATAGAGAAGAGCATGACGCTACAAAGTTGTGCAGTCGAATATATTAAGTGACGATTGGTAGAGCACATGCTCTAGCTTAGAATGATACTACCTGAGGTCACACTAAGCATAAGAGCTCAGTGCTTGATACTGAATGCACTAGGAATGCACTGCAGATGCGCTCTAAACAATTAATAAGAGACATGCATGATATTAAGAGAACTATGTGATGCATTGATCTATGATGTGCAAGGCATGGATCGACTGGCAAGTTGCACGCGAGATGAAATAATGTCTGAGTATGAATAAACCTGAGAAAACTGACTTCGGCCAAGGAGCATGAGGCCCAGGCATGGAGCAGGTATCCCCACCAACCAAGAAACCTAGAATAATAAGATTAAAGGAAAATACGGCCCTTATGATAGGTTGCCACTCCAAGGAGATAACAAGTAACATGTCAACACACTGCGTGCAGTGCTAGATGACTCCACAACCACAAGTGAGACCAAGTCTGGGTCCGAGTTGGATGTTTGACTAAGTGCCAAGCGATGGCGTGCTCAGACGACATGCGCGGGACACAAGGAATAGAAGGCCACAGAAGAAATAATACTATAATCAGTTGTATTAATTTGTAGATCATAGAATGTATAAATACAGTAGTATAGAAGTTTTGGACCCCCGGTGTAATGATGCAAAGCTTTTCAGCCATGTGCTCTAGCATCTGGAGTTGTTTGTAGCTTCGAGTGAGAGAATATAGACCATCTTTGATATAAATTTGAGTGATCTGAGTCGCAAGCGAGGCCAAGAAGGCTAGTGAGGCACTCCGTACTTAAGTTTCATTGATTGTTTGACTGTGCTCTATACTGAGAATAAGAATATAGTGTCTTGGAGGGCACTCTTTCAAGTTCTTGAGGTTTCTGTGTGACGCGAGGCATTACAGGCAGCAGAGGTTCAAACCCTTTGGTCTGGTTAGTGGTCGCTTTGTGTTAATTCTGCAAGTTGGCAAAGGTTCAAACCCTTTGGCTTGTTGGATGGGGTTTTCTGTGTTTATTTGTGTTCTGTGGATCGCATAGGTTCAAACCCTGTGGCTCTTGTGGATTGTTTGAGTGTTTCAGTTTCTGCTTAGAGCGCAGTGCTTTAAGTCGTGTTTAGTGTGTTGTTTGTTGCTTGCAGTGACTATTTGGGTTGCGTGCGATGTCTAGAGAGTTGTGGTTACATTTGGCAATGTTTGGGTATTGTTATACAACCCTTGCCTTGAGGCCCGGCGATGGAAGTCACACCTCTTGTCTGAGAAAAGCCTTTGGACTTAGAGAAGTCTAGATTTTATACAAGCGCTATTGCTACGTGTGCATCTTAGACATATTGAGAATACAGTTTTATTGGTTCACTACTTTTATCGCATCAGAATCCCCCATGAACTTGAGTGTGTTTGTGTGTGTAGTGTTAGGTGTGGGTGTGATCAGTGTCTTCAACACTGGTGCATTTCTAGCTTGTGCATGCAGGCAGCTCTTCACCGTGGTCCACAAATATTGAGGGGAAGCAAATGTCAGTGCGTATGACATCATATAATTGCATGATCAAATCGGCAAGTCAAGCCGTGATGCATTGTTGATGCAACGTTGATGCAATGTTGATGCAGCATTGATGCGGTTATCAGTGCCTATTGCTGAATTGGTTGATCGACCATCAAATATACCTTAACATGATGGCATGTACGAATTTGAGCGCCTTTTGAGAAGGGAAGGATATCGAGCTTCGTGAGGTACTGTTGAAGTTGCATAAAAGTAATATGCCTTTGTGTAAAATGGCTAGTGGACTGAAAGGACCATTTTTGGAATTATATGAGTTATTATGATGAATATTCATGAAATTCTGAGCGTACAGAGCCTAGAGGCTCATCATTGGGCCAACTTGTCACGTTTGCTGTCTGTCCGGGGGCATAGGTTGGATACCACATTGCCAGGTCAGAGACCATAGACTTGTTCTTCATATTTGGCAACTTGTCCATAGAAGATCTGGTTTCTTCTCCTTTGATCCTCGATGGTTTCTGTGTCTCCGCCTCTCTCCAGGTAGTCCCACCTTCTTCATGTCCATGCTGCTGCACAATAGCTTCCCAGTGCGAGTCTCTCCCTCATGGTGAGCTCAGGTCAAGCCTGGTTGGGGGTGTCAAGATTGAATGGGTTCTCCTCCAGCTCTCTTCGAGCCAGTCCACATTCAATGTCAAGGCTGAGCAGGGGTTGATCAGGATCTTTGTCCCATAGCCTTTGCTCATACTGTTGATCATTTTTCCAGCTCCTTCTTCAATACTGGAAGCTAGATCTCCTGTACTGGCAGACTCATAGCCTTTGCTGCCTTTGCTGGGCTGCCCTGACATGGTCTGGTACTGGGAGTGGCTCTGGGCTTGGTGGAGCCAGGGGGAGAGTGTCTGTCGAGTCAAGGGACAGGAAGGTAATAGGATCCTCTCGATTTCGGCTTCCTCCTCATTGCTGAAGTCTATTAGGTCTATGGGGGGGGCTGGGGCCAGGGCTGGGGGTATCGGTGATGTGCTTGGTAACAGTGCAGAGAAAAACCTAGATCGAATATACAGTGAGTGAAACTCGTATATACTCAACCCTAAGCAATCCTTGTGCTTTACAATCACCAAATATATAAGTTCAGGTGTTTTGAGATCAATAGAAGACCTCTGCAAACCGACTAGTTTGGTAGGAAGTTCAAATATTCTGATAAGTGCACAAATATTCCAGCAAGAAGCTTGAATATACGACTTGTTCTTTCACTTCTAAAGGTATCCAAGCTATTCAATTTGACTTAGCGAATATATAATAGGTCTGGGAGCAAATAAAGTATATTAACGATGACTGCTCATCTTGGTACTTGAAATATTCTAGATTCTGATATTAATGGCACTCTGGCCAAATTCTATAGCACACTGGCTTTATAATGGTGCAC
This sequence comes from Armillaria fumosa, assembly GCA_030407015.1. Classification (NCBI taxonomy): domain Eukaryota; kingdom Fungi; phylum Basidiomycota; class Agaricomycetes; order Agaricales; family Physalacriaceae; genus Armillaria; species Armillaria fumosa. Next base: position 618,966 of record JAUDYM010000020.1, on the reverse strand, counting down.
TCGCCAACTCTGCAGCTCACTGGCTGACTTAAACTCGAAAATATTCAAGTATATCTTTATATTCTTTTATTTTTTTCTACTGGATTTAAGAAATATTCGTCTCACCCAAGGAAAATGCACAAAGGCCTTCAAATCGCCTTGCTCATTGGCTAAGGTGCGACTCTAAGGGATGGCAAGCTTCCTGGACTTAACAACTATTCTATAACTCTGAGGTTCCACTCCAAAGCCCTTGAATCGCCCAAGCTACTATGCTTATAGGGTCAAATCATGGGGAGGGTGTTGCCTCCCATATATTACATCTAGGGGGCCTTTATATACTGTACATAGTCTGATCTACCACAGATATCTAGTCATACTGTATAAGCTAATATCCGACTGGGTCTAGGGTATATACTACTGGGTTGAGGGTTTCATCAGTCCAGACAATCTAAATACTGTCTCCATGGCTGTTGGAGCCAGAATATTCTATCATTCTTCACTGGACTAGGGAATATTCTGGTGCTACCAAGCTAGCTAGCCTGGTTACCAGTTAATTCACTTGCTGCCCAGACTACCACACCATGCAATGGGTGATCCGTCATTATCTTCTGTATCTAGGCAACTAGCTAAAGCTGCAACCAGGGGAATATTCCTGACCGATCAATTAATAATTGGTATATTCCGATCACTGATGCGATGATGAGCCCCGAGGCTCTGTGCGCTCTGAATTCGTGGGTATACACTTAAATTTATCAATATTCTCCCTTGCACGGACTTTCAGTAAACCAACCATTGCAAGTCCAGTGCAGGTCAAATCGTTTCAATATATTAACAGCACACAGCTACATGAAGCAATGATGCATATATCAATATGGTGTGCACACTCATTAAAATATCTGGTCCAATCTCTTCAGGAGGCTGCATCATTGTTCTACGATGCCATAGGAATCTAGCCTGTGCACGTGATATCACCCATACGATCATATGGTACGCCTGTGCAAAGGCCATGCATGGCTAAGGACTCGTAATGAGTACCTAAGCAAGCATACAGACACATTAGAATAAAAGGTTCAGCTTCGCGAATAGGTATTCACCTCGACTGCGCAACCAGTAATGATGAATAAGGGTGGTGATGCCGTTCAAACTCGCCAGCAAATGGACTGTTAATATAACGGCAAGCTCAGTAAGATAGTACATAGCATGATAATATTGTTACCAATTGTTCGCGAAGCTCACTAATATATTACTGCAGTTACAAAGGCTGACATTAGTAGCTTATGCATGGGTACAAGGAAATTACTATATAAACTCGAGTGTAGTAGCTAGAACAATAGAATATGCTCAGGAATACCACTCCCCCACACAATAGTCCTTACTTCTTCAAAGCAAATCCGCTAAGAAGACATCACCTCAACATTCACTTCAATACACTAGTGTAAACGTTCTTCGTGAACCATAAAACACTTGTGCACCATATTGAATTGTTGAGCATCAATACTCAGCTTCAGTCCTTAAACCAAGAAGGTTGTAGTTCACTTTCGTTGGCATTCTCACACCGCTTGCACCCAACACCAGAAGACTTCAAAGGGTAATCCATAGATAGGGTTATTGCACTTTAGCTTCTAACACCCACAGGTATCAGTTCGCATAGTGAAATCATAATAATAACAAGTTTCTATAGCGGAAACTACAACTGGAACTGTAGCCAGGATTCCGACATCATCAGTCAATGCAGCATATAGCCTGCCCCACTCAGTATACACCCACAGTTGCGACTTCCTTCCCTTCTTGAAGAGGTTCGCACACTGAGCTTGCTTCTTGAACCATTTATTCGAGAGCAGAACACCCAGTAGCCTTAAATAAGCTACGATCTTAGGACCTATAGTCACTGCACGGAGGTGCACAACTAGACTCGCTAAGAACCTGCCTTCAGATTCTGTTACAGATTATACTTGCCACTTAGGTGTTGTGTTTTCTGCCCGCAGGAGTAATTAGGTTCATCAGCGAGCCTCATGGCTATTCTTCTGGAATGTGGTTCATCTGCAGAATATCTACAGGTCCAAAGTCACTATCAAGCAATAGCAATGGCGGGTCACTTTGTAGCTTCAATCTGAGGGGAAATATTCCACCATGTTAGGGATAATATTCGCTTCTGAGTGCGAATCTTTGCATGCTTTTCTATCTATTCTTGCTAGAGCTTGAACTGCCTCGGAATATTCTGCAAACCATAGGCAACTAATCACAGCTATTCAATCGCATTAGGAGAATATTCCCTTCTGTTGAGACTGGTCAACCACATTGGGGACTTAATCGTCGCATTAGGGAACTATTCATGTCTTCTGGGGGCTAGTCAACCATATTAAGGGACTAGATACTTCTGGTTTCAGTAGATCGTGCATGAGTGGGATGTTATGGCATATATTCGCCTGTTTAGACCGATTACAGGTTGAATATTCAGGCTGGTAGGTTCAATCCTTCGAGGTACTGTTCCTAAGTCCTGTATTTCGACTCTGTATATTCTCTCATTGCACAGGATCTTAGCTATCTGCTCAAAGTCTCAGCAATAGCTCTCGTACTCAAGTAGATATAGATTCTGGTATGTATATATCTCATACAAAATCGCAAAATCTAAGGGTAGACATGCAGCATGCGTATCATCTCCCCCATACTATAAATTGTGACCATCCCTGGTCACTGCTGCCGGTTATATTCCCTTATTGGCACTTATTAGCATGGTCTACAGAGTCCCATCTATTCTGTTTTGTTTTCTAATGCTGCTGCTGTTGTCTAGCCTGTCATATCTTTTTCTGTCTGTTCATAACTCGTCTCTTCATGCTTCCTGAAGGTATATTCTGTTCTAGATCTCTTGTTTGATTCGTCTTTCTTTCTGATGCTGAATATTCACATATTCTTGCAGTCTATACTACCACACTCGAGGCTTTAGATAGATGGCTCAAATGCGACTTTCAACTGCTTATTACAACTCTTGGAGCTTGGAAAGCGTCGCTTCATATATCTGTGGCACCTGAGGCTACCAATGTGGCGAGTCATCTTTAACTTTCATCTATCCTTGACTATTCAATATCGCTACTCATTCAAAGTAGTATATTCGTACATCTCTTTCTTCATCAATTGCTACTGACAGGCTATCATCATGGATTTGTCTTCTAACGAAGCAGCAAAGTCCTTTCAGTGCTGGCAAGTCAATTTCGCATTTTCCTGACATTGGCTTGCTTAACAAACTCGTTTCTATCTTTCTTACTTCAAACACTGTCGAAACCCAAGGGATTCATCTCGAAGCATCATATATTCATTCTTCTGAGAGCACAGGACTGCGATTCTGGTTTCAAGTAGCAGTACTATACGCCATACAGCTCCCCAACTCATCGTGTTGGTTCCCTGTTTATTCTACTACTCCGCACCAAGGCGAGCTTACTAGGTCTAAACCCTAGCTGTTTGTCGTCGCATGGTGCCCTCTGTCTCATTTAAGTACACCAACTTTATCTGGACTTATTCTATCTTGTATACTGTTCTACATCGTCTCATATTAATCGCTTGCCAGCTATATCACCTTCCTGGACTTTTATCCCACTCCAGAGGGTTCGCAAACGAAGCCTCTGAGTGTACATGAAGGTGATGCACTTTCTTTGTCTCGACTATTCATTTCTGTGCTGACTTGGGGAGTTGTCTCCCTCATACTATAGCTACTTGACCACCGCATCGGTGGGTCAATTCATTTCTTTGCTTCCTAGTGGGCTCATGTCTTTTCTAAGCAACTCTATCTTCTTCATTTCGGACTATTGCTTGCATATTTCACTGGCGCAACAAGGCTCTTAGGAGACTCGTCACCTTACTCGCAGCTTTCAGATGATCTTTAATATACAAATCTCTAGCTGGCGGAACTTGAGAAATATTCTGTACTGCCCATCGCTTCGGACTTGCATAGAGCATTTTTAGAAGCTCAGTATGGTGGTGGTCCATTAGCTTTTCGCTGCTGGCAAGTCTAGCTTGAAGCGATTTGCTTAAGTCTTTACTTCATCTATTTCAATCTTCTCTAATGTATTTCGTCTCGGAACATTGTTCCCTCACTTCTAGGAAGTGGGAGCCTAAGACTTCAGTTCTACAGCTTGCAAACTCATCAAGATGCTTTCTGTTCCTTCTGATATTCATACCAAGGCCAGCTTACAAGATCTAAACTCTGGTCGCTTTTCATTGCATGATGTTCTCATCTATCTCGTCTAAGTATATGGAGTTCATCCTGATTTATTCTTTCAGGTATATACTTCGTATTGGTGCATATTTAATCGCTTGCCAGCTATGCTACCTTTGTGGATTTTATCCAACTCCTAAAGGCTCTCAGACGAGTCCTCTGTGTGTACACATATGTGGTACATCTTCTTCTTCTGTATCTGCTTCATTGCTATCGGATGAATATCCACTGTCATATGCAGAATATCCCTCATAATCTTCGGAATATTCTAAATCAAAGGCCCCACTTAAGTGGTCTATTTCAGACAGCTGTCCTTTCGAAATTTGAATGTTAAAGGCACCTGGAACTGGACTTGGGCATTCAGCTACCGCTTCTGCAAGTTGTTCCAGCCCAATATCATTCAAATCATGGATATTCATATCTTCTTTCGCATCTTCTTCTCGGCTATTCACTGCTGTAACTGCTTGGGAAGGTATCTCCCCCATACTATAGCTATTTGACTGCTGAGTCATCAAGTCAACTCGTTCTGACTCTACTAACCAGCTCAAATCTTCTGTACATGGTTCTGACATCGCTTTCAGTAATTCTTCATCTATCTGTCTCCTCAGTGCTTCAGTAGCTGGTTCGCATACTGGTGTATTAGGCTGCAAAGCTATAGTGGCTTCATAAACTTGATCACTTGGCTCATAGGCTAGCATTCCATCTGACTCTTCATCTCGGACTATCCCTTGAATATTCCACCAGGGAGTTGACGATTTCAGTAGACTCATCGCAGTATTCATAGGATATTCAAGATATAAGTCTCTAGTTGGTGGAATATATGGTTTTGCACTCGTATATTCCATCTCTCTATCACTTTCAAAGTCCATTTGCCAATTCATAGAACTTGTCATCGCATGATTCTTCAAAAACTGCACTTCATGATTCATTCTTTCAATTATCTCATCTCTCTCATCTTGCTCCTTATTAGCATAAAGAGATATTCTGTGATTGCGAGGTATATTCCTATCAAAACTCATCGGAATATCTCTATCTTCTTCATACCACATCTGTACTGCTTCGCATTCATTGTAATAATCTAAGACTCGTTCATATGGGGACTTATCACTCGGAGTCAAAGGAATATTCATTCCATTCCATAGTACAACTTGTCCAGCCACAGTCTTGAGCAAGCCTGCATGTAGATGCGACTGCAGATTGCTACAATTCTTTCCAGAATGCCCTGGTATGCGGTCATACCAGCACTTAAATACTTCTATTTTATCATATGGCCAGTACTTTGGCTCGCTTCGAAGTCTTACAGGCAGAATATTCTGTACTGGCTGACTTGTCGAGCTCATCTGGGACATTCTAAGTAGCTCTGCATGTCGTTGCTCCACTAGCTTCTCGCTGCAAGTGAGTCGATCCATGAGGCTATGTAATTCATTCTTTACTTCGTCTAGTTCATTCTTTTCAGCTGTCTTTTGTCCTGGGCTCACCGGAGAGAAGGTGATCCCAGACAGTACAATCTCATCTGCTTCTGCTACGACATCTGCTAGAGGGTACAGGTCCTCTCTTTGCAATATTTCTCCTGTTGCAGTTGCTGTTGATTTCGTTCTATGCTTTAAACTCAATCTTGCCAGGATAGTCTCGCGAAAATTGAATTCCAAGCGAGACAGGAACCTCTCAACGAGTTCCCTGTTGGTTACTATCACTGGGGGCATCATTAACTTCTTTGACTCTGTGAGGAATCGACGCTTGAACTTGAGATATATATCTCGTTCACTAACTTCAATATTTGCGACTTCATTCATAATTCTAGTCAATCTACTTAGTGTTCCGATCTCTGCATCAAAAGCTTCTGGATAATTCGCCAGAATCGCTTTCTTGAAGTCGGAATAGCTACTGCCATCGGAATATTCATCTAAAGTCTTCCATTCGTCTTCAGTTCTGGCATCTGCATAGCGGACAATTTTCTTCTTTCTTTCTTTATCATCAACAATGTTAAAATCGTCGAATAGATCATCTATTTCATTAAAGAATCGACGAAGATTCTCTGGTTCATCTTCATTAAATCTTGGGGCATCCCTAGATGTCGGTCTAGGGAGTTGCAGGGTGCTAGAAGACATATTGAGGTCTCTTAGCGTTCTGAGAGGTCTGTGAGATTGACAGGCCTAAGGAGGGCGAATATTGGAGTTTAAGTTCCAATACTCAAAGAAGAATATACGGGTTGACATGTATTTCTTCAGGAGGTGGATTTCTGTGGTCAAGAACTCGACACCTCAAGTTGTGCAAGGTCAAAAAGAATAACTATTCAACCCCTTCGAAAAGCAGGATATTCTTCTTCAACTAATCGGTTTGAAACCCCCTCGCGGTGGGCTCCAGATGATGTGCTTGGTAACGGTGCAGGGAAAAACTTAGATTGAATATACAGCGAGTGAAACTCGTATATACTCAACCCTAAGCAATCCTTGCGCTTCACAATCACCAAATATACAAGTTCGGGTGTTTCGGGATCGATAGAAGACCTCTGCAAACCGACTAGTTTGGTATGAAGTTCAAATATTCTGATAAGTGCGCAAATATTCTAGCAAGAAGCTCGAATATACGACTTGTTCTTTCAATTCTAAAGGTATTCAAGCCATTCAATTCGACTTAGCAAATATAGAATAGGTCTGGGAGCAAATAAAGTATATTAATGACGACTACTCGTCTTGGTACTTGAAATATTCTGTGTTCTGAGATTAATGGCACTCTGGCCGAATTCTATAGCACACTGGCTTTATAATGGCGCACTGGCCGACTCTATAGCTCACTGGCCGACTCAAACTCGAAAATATATAAATAATCTTTATATTCTTTTATCTTTTTCTATTGGACTTAAGGAATATTCGTCTCACCCAAGGAATATGCACAAAGGCCTTCAAATCGCCCTGCTCATTGGCTAAGGTGCGACTCTAAGGGATGGCAAGCTTCCTGGACTTAACAAACTAATCTATAACTCCGAGGTTCCACTCCAAGGCCCTTGAATCGCCCAAGCTACTGCGCTTATAAGGTCAAATCGTGGGGAGGGTGTTGCCTCCCGTATATTACATCTAGGAGGCCTTTATATACTGTACATAGTCCGATCTACCACGGATATCTAGTCATACTGTATAAGCTAATATCCGACTGGGTCTAGGGTATGTACTACTGGGTTGAGGGTTTCATCAGTCCAGACAATCTAGATACTGTCTCCATGGCTGTTGGAGCCAGAATATTCTATCATTCTTCGCTGGACTAGGGAATATTCCGGTGCTACCAAGCTAGCTAGCCTGGTTACCAGTTAATTCACTTGCTGCCCAGACTACCACACCATGCAATGGGTGATCCATCATTATCTTCTGTATCTAGGCAACTAGCTGAAGCTGCAACCAGGGGAATATTCCTGACCGATCAATTAATAATTGATATATTCCGATCACTGATGCGAGCCTCATGGCTATTCTTCTGGAATGCGGTTCGTCTGCAGAATATCTACAGGTCCAAAGTCACTATCAAGCAATAGCAATGGCGGGTCACTTTGTAGCTTCAATCTGAGGGGAAATATTCCACCATGTTAGGGATAATATTCGCTTCTGAGTGCGAATCTTTGCATGCTTTTCTATCTATTCTTGCTAGAGCTTGAACTGCCTCGGAATATTCTGCAAACCATAGGCAACTAATCACAGCTATTCAATCGCATTAGGAGAATATTCCCTTCTGTTGAGACTGGTCAACCACATTGGGGACTTAATCGTCGCATTAGGGAACTATTCATGTCTTCTGGGGGCTAGTCAACCATATTAAGGGACTAGATACTTCTGGTTTCAGTAGATCGTGCATGAGTGGGATGTTATGGCATATATTCGCCTGTTTAGACCGATTACAGGTTGAATATTCAGGCTGGTAGGTTCAATCCTTCGAGGTACTGTTCCTAAGTCCTGTATTTCGACTCTGTATATTCTCTCATTGCACAGGATCTTAGCTATCTGCTCAAAGTCTCAGCAATAGCTCTCGTACTCAAGTAGATATAGATTCTGGTATGTATATATCTCATACAAAATCGCAAAATCTAAGGGTAGACACGCAGCATGCATATCACCGGCTTCAGTTACATCTCGTATATTTGAGATCAATCCCAGCATATAGCCTACATAACCAGTACTTGACTGCTAGAGGGTACTACCTGTTATACTATCACATCACAGTGTATTCTTGCATCTAGAGGAATTTCTTGGAGTGCACAGAGGTGCCCTGAACATACTCACACACACATTACCTCTACAACTGTGTTGCTTCATCATTTAACCAAATACTCTTCAAGTTTAGTGTTGCTGTTGCCACAGAAGTGTAGGTTCATCAGCACCCTTTCAGTGTCACCCACTTTTCAGCTGCAGCACATCTCATTCAGCAGCGGGTAGGGGGTAGTCATACTAGCCTTCAACACGTAGTATTCCAGGATACACGTGTTGAACCTCATCTGCTGCCTTGCAGATCCATCTGGAGCACACTAAATCACTTGGGTGGCAATGGTGGTGGTTCCAGATCAAGGGCCTCCAACTTTCTTTGTCTTGTGTGACACTTATATCACACAAATAGTCTCAATGATAGTTTAATGTTCTCTCACTCAAAGCTACAAACAACTCCAAGTGCTAGAGCACATAGCAGGAAAGCTTTGCACCATTACACTAGGGGTCAAAAACGTGTATGCTACTTGTATGCTACTGTATTTATACATTTTATGTTCTACAAATTAGTACACTATATATAGTATTATTTGAACCATAGAGCTCCATCCCCTCCATCCCATGCATGTCATCTTATCATGCCATTGCTTGGCACTGAGTTGGCTGTCCAACTCAGATCCAGACTTGTGTAGCATGCATGGTTGTGATGCCAGTTAGCACTGCATGCAGTGATACATCACATCTCTTGTTATCTCCTTGGGTTCATCTTCTGTCATACAAGTCATAATTTGACTTATTCATATTTTTCTAGATTTCTCCAGTATCTGTGATCATGCAGTATAGGTCCAGGCCTTGTGCTCTTTGGCTGAAGTGATTACTCTCAGTTTTGTTCACATGTAGCCATTATTTCACCATGCATGCAAGTTGCTGGTTGATCCATGCCTTGTGCATCATAGATCAATGTATCTTGTAGTTCATTTAACATCACATGTGTCTTTAATTATTGTCTCAGAGTACATGCTCCATACTGCTTTAATGCATCTAGTACCAAGCACTGGGCTCTCATACCTAGTATAGCCCTACAAGGCACCATACTAACTTAGAGCATGTGCTCTACCAGTTGTCATGTAGTATCTATATAATAAGACAGGTAGCAAGCACCCAATCATATTTGCTTATGCAAAATTAGCAGACTTTCAATTTTCGGTCTTTCCCAGTGAGCACTGCCATGACCAGCTATTCCATGGACCGGTTCTGTTAGCACTGCCACGATCATGGCTTTCTGGCACCTGCCTTTTCCGGCATCTGGCTCCTTCTGGAGGACAAACATTGGTATGATTACAGCAGCTGTTTGTGCTTAGGAAAAAATGTATTAACATGTACTTCCAGAATATCAGCTATTCTTTTGACAAGTAACTCCTGCAATGACACAACATGCAGCATTTGTAAAGGGCTGCATGCCCATAATCATATTGTACAGTAATACAGTGGTCAACATACCGATGCTATAAGTGTCTGTAGCCCTGTCAAGTTGTTTATGGATGGTGATAGATGGTGTAGAGCCATGAGAGACATATCTGGCAGAGCATCTTTGTCAAACCACTGGTGTCATTTGGAATGAGATACTAATACAGAATTTCTCTGATGTTGAAACTGCTGAACAATAATATTCACAATAGGGCTTTGTACCATTAGTGTATGGTACCATATCTATGCTACTGTCAGAGGGTTTCATCTATTATGGATCATGGAGGTCTTATACAGCGACCTGAAAATAGACAAATTAGTGAGATTTTTTGACTGGCATAGATGCAGGATGATGAAAGCTGACTATTTATATTTGAGGCTGATTTATGATTTTATAGATAACTATTGGTACATATACACCTTTTAAAAATTAAGAGGTACTATATGGGTAGGCTAAAATGAGGTGTAAACCCATTCTTTTGGCCATATGTTGAGTTAAATTAATCAAATACAATATTTAGACAGTCAGTAAACCTTACCCATCATAGGTAATTGTTCTTCTAAATGCCACTTGTATATGATATATAGGACAGATATAGTGCAGCTGTAACTATATGCTACAGTGGATATCCCTATTATTCAGTTGAATTCTATTAGGATTTCAATGCCTCTGGATTACCATGTGCAACGCGAGTCAGCACCCTCTTATGCTCTTACACAATCCAGATCCAGCTAATAGCTTATGCAATAGGACATGCATGATTCTCACATGCTTCAGTAAAGGTATACATACTTCAGTTGGCACAACAGAGGTATAAAAGACTAACCAACACTTAAAATAAGTGTATAATTCCACTAAATATGAAATTACATGTGTAAACACCCTGGGGGCATGTCAGTGGATATAACATCTCAGGTATCCTGATATCCACAGGACAAATCTGGATCCATCCATGCTATGCCTTATACACTATGCACAAATTGCAGATGTATTCAATGATGGCCAAAAGAGTGAGGTAGGCATTTGAAGAGTGCAGAGGTGGTTGGTCACCAAGGGAGAAAGAGCTGTCAGCATATGTCGAAGCCAGAAGACCAAATGTGGAGGTTGACTGGGTAGCAGTGGAAAGGGAAAGCCACAAAGATGATGCCAAGAAGAGTTGGTTGATTGAAGAGACACTCCAGACATTCCAAGAAGGAATCTGAGTTGCTGCTGTTCTTTTTTGGTTCAATCACTGTCGGTAAATATATGGATTAGGCTTTCCCAAATATCTTTAACATCATCTGAGAGTGATAGGATTCCTTGGTGCGAATGACTCCTTGAGCCAATTACTACAATTGCTGGTTACTAGAATATTGGTGTATTCAGGCTGTCTACCACATGGCTTGACTGGCTAGATGTGATAATGCCACCATGTGCAGGCCATAACAACAATCTGTCTACTCATTGTTCTTTAACCATGACCTCCTCTATGTAACCCCCCCTTCCTTACTAACCTAATGGTACTCAACCTCAACAAGTTCATTCTTGACTTCATGGCTAGGAGACCATTCAGACACAGGCGAAGGATTTGAATGTTGCAACAATGGCAGGAGCAGGTGGCAAAGAAAACTAGGTGAAGTGAGACAAGGTGGCAGGGCTAACAGTGAGATGTGTTGCAACAGTAGGGGATGTTGCAACAGAGGAGGTCTGGCAATGGCTAACATCAAGGAGATGTTGCAACAGGGACAGCAGTGTAAAAAATTATGTATATTTCCATTGAACAATAAATACAATAAGGCTACTTGTTGCAACACATTACAACAGGTCAAATGTCTGAGATGTGCTTTTGTTGCAACAAAAGCCATGAATAGTCAGTCTAGCAAGGCTTGGGTTATCTGGTATGAATCTTTGAATGAAGTTATTGAAGGAGCCAAGGTGGGGCTAAATACTCTTGTCTTTTTGTGCACACTGGAGATCTCAAGACTGGAGGAGATTCATCCCATGAGCTATCCTGATAGTACAAGGGACTCTGTGCTGTTCATAGGTCATACAATGCAGTGATAACACTACTTCTATTGTGTCTGTCTTTACTATGACACATCTGCAAACCTCAATAATTGTACAGTCATGCCAGCCATGTTGTTAGGGCCTGACTCTCACATGACTCAAGATAAGACAATCACTGAGCTGTCTCATGTTTGGACAGTCACTCAGCGACTTCTGGGATAATCTCGAGGTGGTAAGAGAGGCACTTACAGGAAGGCTCTTGGCAAGTGAGCAGACAAGTAAGATTTAGATGTGGTTAAACCTTAGCTCGAAGCTGAGGTGTTACAGTGAAAATGGTGCTACTTATATACTGAAAAGTCAGGTCTAATAATAGTACTAAAAAAGATGTGAAGATTGGATCAAAGAGAGTTGCACATAGGACAACAGGTGTTGGCGTGACCACCATGGCTCTATGTGTGAGGAACCCACATTTGTCATATCGAAGTTTGATGTGTGGTGTTCATGCAGCGATAAGAAGTGCAATAAGATGAGATAAGACTAGAAAAAGGAAAAAAGTGAATAAATCGTAACATTACCCTCTCGTTAAGGCAGTTGTCCCGACTGCCCTAGGGTTCACTTGGTGGCTCTTCTCATGACTTCTCATACTCCTTTCTCCAGTAGTCATCGATGTAGTCCCTCCAGTCCTTGTTGTTGGGAGAAGGGTTTTCAACCCAAAATGGTCTTCCATCCTTTCTAAGCACCCGATATGAGATTACATTGTCAACATAGCAGTGGTCGGTTATCTTCTTTACTATTTTCTCAGACCTGTCGATAACCTTTCAGGCAGTTACAACAGTCTTTGTTTGGGATATTTCATCCTCATAGTCTTTTATGGCTTCTTGGGCATTGGCCATATCATCTTCCCATACCCAAGAGTTGTGTTCTCAGGTCCAACCCTTCCACTTGATGAGGTAGTCGGTTACGATGTGTGATTTTTGTCCTTTCTTGCTGCGGACTCGATGGGTGTGTGAGTCTAGGACTTCTTTGACTTCGTATTCCTCTTCATCTTTGATGAGGTCTGGTGGTGGTGGTGGTGGTGGTGGTTGTTCCTGGTTAGGGAATGCAGGAGGTACGTAGGGGGTCAGGAGTTTCTCATTGAAGCATGGGTGGATCTTCCAGTGGGGAGGAAGTTTCAACTTGTAGGCAGATGCATCAGCCTTTTCCAGGATCAGGAATGGCCCAACATGCTTGTTGTCGAGCTTCTTCTTTGGTTGGGGTAAGTGAAGGTTGGTGGCATCTAGCCATACACGATCCCCAATGGAGTAGTCGACAGTGTTTCTCTTCCTCTCATCGTATTGGGCTTTCGTCATACCTGCTGCTTCCTCCAACATTTCTTTTGCTTGGTGGTGTACTTCCTGCATGTTTTCAGCAAACGACTTGGCAGATGGTTTCATGAATGGGGTGGTTTTGATTGAGTCAGGAAGTACATGAGGGTTTATTCTGTGGTTGGCAAAGAATGGGGTCTGGCCCATGGCAGAGTGGATTGTTATGGGCAAAAGCTGCGAGGGTGAGCCATTCACTCCAGTTGGTCTGTTGGTAATTGATGAAAATGCACAGGTATTTCTTGATTTCTTGATTTCTTGATTTCTTGATTTGCCCACTCAGTTTGTCCATCGGTTTGAGGGTGGAAGGCTGTGGATGCATTTGAGGTGATGTTGAGGAGTCTGAGGAGTTCAGTCATGAATTTCAAGAAGAACTGGGGCCCCCGATCCGAGATTACGGTCTTGGGCATTCCATGGTGGGCATAGACATGGTCACACAGCAGTTTGGCCCATCCTTCTGAGGTGAGTTTGACATTGCAGGCAATTGGGATCATCTCCTTCGAGAATCAGTCAATGACTACGAGAATTGCATCGTAGCCGTTGGATTCAGGGAGTCCGGTTATCATGTTGACTGAGATATGAGTCCAGGGTTCCGAGGGGACTTCATTGGGATGTAGGGGGGCGGCCTTAGGATGGGTGTCGGTCTTTATTTGTTGGCATGCTTTGCAGGCCTTGATATACTTTTCTACTATTTGCTTGAGTTTTGGCCACCAGAACTCTCTTTGAATGAGTTCTTTCATTTTTTCAATCCCTGGATGTCCTGTGGTAATGTGGTCATGATGGGCCGCTATAATTTCTCCACAAAGTTTGTCATCACACAGAACATAGACATGCCTGTCAAGGTACAGGACTCCTTCTTTTTCAGATATGCCTCACTCATGATTGAGGGAGTTAGCAATTCCTTGATCCCATTTGCTATGATCTCAGGTGATGTCCTTGACTCATTGATGGTGGCATGATCATGGCCTGGAAATGTTTGGGTTATAGGACCACGATGTCATCATTGTCCTTTTTTTCCTGGTCATGGTTGTCTCACCTGCTAAGTAGGTTGGCCTTGCAGTTGGTGGCTCCTGGCTTATGATGTAGGGTGAAGTGATATTCGGCGAGTTCGGTAACCCATCAGGCCTGTCAGCAGTTGAGTTTCTGGGGTTGATGGAAACACTGGAGGTTTTGATGATCGGTCCAGATCTTGAAGTCCTCCATGGCCCTCATGAGATAATGTCTTCACTCCTCTAGGGCGAGCATAATCACCAGGAGCTCCTTGTCGTAGATTTCATAATTGCACTCAGTGGTGATCAGGGCTTTTGAGAGGAAGGCGATGGGCCTCCACCTTCCATCCTATTCCTGGCTAAGGATCGCACCTATAGTGCCTTCACTCGAATCTGCTTCTACCCAGAATTGGCCCTTCTCCTTTGGGAGGGCGAACACCACATCCTCTGCCATCTGTTTCTTCAGGCATTGGAAGGCCTCGTTTTGGGCCATTCCCCAGGTCCAAGGGGTGTTGCCAGTGAGTTGGGTCATTGGTTGGACAATTTTGGAATAGTCTTTTATGAACTTTCAGTAAAAGTTCATAAAGCCTAGGAAGGACTGTAATTCCTTCTTTTTGGTAGGCATGGGCCATTCCATGATTCCCTTGACCTTGACTGGGTCCATGCATACTGACCCCTCACTTATGATGATGCCTAGGTACTTGGTTTCTAGGACTTCAAACTCGCACTTCTCAGCCTTGAGGAATGGCTTGTGCTCCTAGAGGCATTGAAGTACTCGCTTTACGATCCATCGGTGTTCCTGCAGATCCTTCGAGAAGATGAGGATGTCATCTAGGTAGATGGTTACCTTTCCTTCGTGGATGAGGTTGTGGAAAATGTTATTCATCATCCATTGGAAGGTTGCTGGTGAGTTGGTAAGGCCAAAGAACATTACCATGGGCTCAAACAGGCCCTGATTCATTTGGAAGGTGGCCTTCAGCTCATCCCCCCCCTTGATCCTCACATTGTTGTATCCCCAACAGACATCCAGTTTGGTAAAGTATTTGGCACCACAGAGCTTATCCATGAGTTCAGAGATCAGGGGGAGTGGGTATCAATTCTTGATGGTCATCCCATTGAGCTTCTGGTAGTCTTGAACAGGCTGTAGCAATCCATCCTTCTTTTTGATGAAGAAGAAGGGCAATGCGAAGGGGGATTTGGATGGGCAGATCTGGCCGGATTCAAGGTTCTCATTGAGGAATTTGTCAAGCTCTTCTTGTTCATGTTGATTCAGGGGATAGACCTTGCAGTCCAAGGTGGATCAGGCATTGGGAATCAACTCAATGGCATGGTCCCATGGCTTGCGTTCAGGGAGTTTGTCGAAGTTCTCTTTGGAGAACAGGTCATGGAACTCACGATATTGGGGTGGAACCATCTCTTTGAATGTTTTCTTGGCCTTTCCTTCATTGGCTTTCACAGCTAAATCATTTGCATGGTGTATGGCATGAATTTCCAGTTCTTCTCTGAGATCCACCACCAGGATGGTCTCACCTTCTTTCAGCTCCTCATCCCATTGATCCTTGGGGTCAGCATCAGGCAAAGGGAATGGATTCTTCTGACACTGGCATTGGGCAAAGATGATCTTACCCATTGCCCAATTGATGACTGGATTATGTCAAAGAAGCCAGTCATGTCTGAGGAAGATGTTGCCCTTGCCGATATTGGTGATGGCAAAATCGATTCTCTCGCTATGGCCTCCTACAAGCATCCTTACTTCAATGAACTTGGTGATTTCTCTGGCCTTGTTTCAGGTGCCATCCACATTATAGACAGAGATTGGGGTTCGAGCAGGTCAGGTGATGAGACCATGCTTCTTGACATAGGCTTCGTTGATGGTGCTCCCCATGCATCTGCTATTGACCAGGGCCTGGGCCTTAAGGGTTTGGCAATTCTCTAGCATCTCGATTTGTATGTCGAGGAATAACTCTCAGATGCCTTTGGTCATTACACGACATTGATATTGTATAGGGCATCTCAACTCATGGAGCCTTTCGAGGGCAGGTTCTCCTCCTTGTCTCAAGCTTGAGAGGAGGTGGTCATTGATCTCATTGACCTTCTCCTTATAGGCCCAGATATAGATGGCAGCCAAGGCTTCTGAATCTGTGCATGCTTCCTTGATAGCCTGAAGGGTCCATTCTATACTGAACAGGTGCAGATAGGCAGTAGCCTTCAAAGAGGGAACACTCACTGGTACAGATTTGGATGACCTTGCCTTGCTCGGTTCTTCTTCCTTCTTCGCTTGCACCTGGTGTTGGGACATCTGGAATGATGTATCATCTTCCTCATTGGCCACTTCTTCCACAGTGGTCTTCCTTCCCCCAGGATGCCATGCATCTGACATTTCTTTCTTTGGGGAGGTCCTTATTGCTCTAAGGGTGGTTGGGGGCCAGTGAGCAGGTCCCTCAGTTGGGGCATGCTCCTTCCCTGAGGACAGCTCTCCCTCAGCTTGTTCATTGGGATGAGGGAGAAGGGGAGGTGGGTGGCTCCCAGGTTGTTCGCAGGGGCCACTAAGGACAGGGGGGCCTGTAACTTCCTCAGTCATTTGACTCTGTCTGTCAACTCTCATTACCCTGGGATCCATTGGTGCTGAAGAGCTGCCTGCATGCACAAGCTAGAAATGCACCAGTGTCGAAGACACTGATCACACTCACACCTAACACTACACACACAAACACACTCAAGTTTGTGGGGGATTCTGATATGATAGAAGTAGCAAACCAATAAAACTGTATTCTCAATATCTCTAAGATACACATGTAGCAATAGCGCTCATATAAAATCTAGACTTCTCTAAGTCCAAAGGCTTTTCTCAGACAAGAGGTGCAACTTCTGTCACCAGGCCTCAAGGCAAGGGTTGTATAACAATACTCAAATGTCATCAAACGTAACCACAGCTCTCTAGACATCACACGCAACCCAAATAGTCACTGCAAGCAACAAACAACACACTGAACATGACTTAAAGCACCACGCTCTAAGCAGAAACCAAAACACACTAACAATCCACAAGAGCTGCAGGGTTTGAACCTATGCGCTTGAGCTTCTAACCGATTGTAGACCCACAGGGTTCAAACCTATGCAATCCACAGAACACAAATAAACACAGAAAACCCCATCTGACAAGCCAAAGGGTTTGAACCTTTGCCAACTTGCAGAATTAACACAAAGTGAGCACTAACCAGACCAAATGGTTCGAACCTCTGCTGCCTGTAATGCCTCACATCACACAGAAACCTCAAGAACTCAAAAGAGTGCCCTCCAAGACAATATATTCTTATTCTCAGTATAGAGTGCAGTCAAACAATCAATGAAACTTAAGTACGGAGTGCCTCACTAGCCTTCTTGGCCTCGCTCGCGACTCGGATCACTCAAATTTATATCAAAGATGGTCTATATTCTCTCACTCGAAGCTACAAACAACTCCAGATGCTAGAGCACATGGCTGAAAAGCTTTTCACCGTTACACCGGGGGTCCAAAACTTCTATACTACTGTATTTATACATTCTATGATCTACAAATTAATACAACAGATTATAGTATTATTTCTTCTGTGGCCTTCTATTCCTTGCATCCCGTGCATGTCGTCTGAGCATGCCATCGCTTGGCACTTAGTCAAACATCTGACTCGGACCCAGACTTGGTCTCACTTGTGGTTGTGGAGTCATCTAGCACTGCACGCAGTGTGTTGACATGTTACTTGTTATCTCCTTGGAGTGGCAACCTATCATAAGGGCCGTATTTTCCTTTAATCTTATTATTCTAGGTTTTCTTGGTTGGTGGGGATACCTGCTCCATGCCTGGGCCTCATGCTCCTCAGCTGAAGTCAGTCTTCTCGGGTTTATTCATACTTTAGACATCATTTCATCTTGCGTGCAACTTGCCGGTCGATCCATGCCTTGCATGTCATAGATCAATGCATCACATAGTTCTCTTAATATCATGTGTGTCTCTTATTGATTCTTTAGAGCGCATCTCCAGTGCATTCCTAGTGCATTCAGTATCAAGCACTGAGCTCTTATGCTTAGTGTGACCTCAGGTAGTATCATTCTAAGCTAGAGCATGCACTCTACCAATCGTCACTTAATATATTTGACTGCATGACTTTGTATCATTGTGCTCTTCTCTATTCTGCCTTGTCCTGGTAACAGATTCTTGTAAAATGTATGTATTGATACATTTTGCAAAATTACACATGTAAATGCGCTAAGAGCATGTCAGCGCTTCTCCCAGATCCTTGTCTGTTCTTGTGACATGGGAAAGGGGAGGCCCTTTTGAGGGGTTGTCTTCTTCCACAGCGACAGGCTCAACCGGTTTGGGGAGAACCTCTTTCGTCAATGACTTGGAGATCCCTGACATTGTTTGGATAAACTCCAGCCCCCATCAATGTTTAAGGTCTTGAAGTGTGATAAGTTCTGGGATGGAGAGTGTTAGTGAAAGAGAGGGATGGGTGTCATTGGGGTTCTCACAGTTTTTATATGCTTTTCAGGCAGAGTCTGAATTGGTTATGATTCTTTTCGGGTGGTCTCAGGTGAAGTTGTGAATGTGGCTGGTATATTTGAATGCACAGTGATAGACATATGTAAAATATTAATACAATCGGATAAGGTCCACACAGCAGGATCTGAGACCTGACCACCAGAGGAGGATTGGGCCAAGGAAGTGGAATCACTCACTCCTTGGCCTCACCTTTTACCCCCTCGACCTTCGATGTCGAGGGTGTCTTCTCCTTGACCTTTTCTGTCTTCT